>CAJQUN010001980.1:0-37429 GCA_907163345.1 Haberlea rhodopensis
AAAATCATTAAGGTGTAAAAGGAACAATTTTGGCTTCGGCAAATTAGAATTAAGTTTCAAAAAGGCATAAGAATTTTTTACTCGGTTTTAGGTTTTTTCTTCGCACAAAAAAAAATTATACGGCCCACTCTCATGTCAAACCGGGTTTGATTTGATTTCTAGAAGTGAAAAGTCATAAAGGTGTAAAAGGAACATTTTGGCTTTGGCAAATTTAAATTTTAAGTTTTGAAAAGGCGTAAGATTTTTTACCCGGTTTTAGGGTTTCTAGCACAAAAAAATTTATACGGCCACTCTCATGTCAATCATCGGGCTGATTTCTGATAGTGAAAAATCATTAAGGTGTAAAAGGAACAATTGGCTTGCCAAATTCAAATTTTAAGTTTCAAAAAGGCGTAAGAATTTTTTACTCGGTTTAGGGTTTTCTTGGCACAAAAAAATTGCACGGCCTCTCTCATGTCAAACCAGGCTGATTTCTGAAAGTAAAAATCATTAAGGGTAAAAGGAACATTTTGCTTTGGCAAATTCGAATTTTAAGTTTTCAAAAGGCATAAGAATTTTTACTCGGGTTTAGGGTTTTCTTCGCACAAAAAAAATTATACGGCCACTCTCATGTCAAACGGGTTGATTTCTAGAAGTGAAAAGTCATAAAGGTGTAAAAGGAACATTTTGGCTTTGGCAAATTTAAATTTTAAGTTTTCGAAAAGGCGTAAGAATTTTTTACTCGGTTTAGGGTTTTCATAGCACAAAAAAATTTATACGGCCACTCTCATGTCAATCCGACTGATTTCTGATAGTGAAAAATCATTAAGGTGTAAAAGGAACATTTTGGCTTTGCCAAATTCAAATTTTAAGTTTTCAAAAAGGCGTAAGAATTTTTTACTCGTTTAGGGTTTTCTTGGCACAAAAAAATTGTACGGCCTCTCTCATGTCAAACCAGGCTGATTTCTGAAAATTAAAAATCATTAAGGTGTAAAAGGAACATTTTGGCTTTGGCAAATTCGAATTTTAAGTTTTCAAAAAGGCATAAGAATTTTTTACTCGGTTTTAGGGTTTTCTTCGCACAAAAAAAATTATACGGCCACTCTCATGTCAAACCGGGTTGATTTCTAGAAGTGAAAAGTCATAAAGGTGTAAAAGGAACATTTTGGCTTTGGCAAATTTAAATTTAAGTTTTCGAAAAGGCGTAAGAATTTTTTACTCGGTTTTAGGGTTTTCATAGCACAAAAAAATTATACGGCCACTCTCATGTCAATCCGGGCTGATTTCTGATAGTGAAAAATCATTAAGGTGTAAAAGGAACATTTTGGCTTTGCCAAATTCAAATTTTAAGTTTTCAAAAAGGCGTAAGAATTTTTACTCGGTTTAGGGTTTTCTTAGCACAAAAAAATTGTACGGCCTCTCTCATGTCAAACCAGGCTGATTTCTGAAAGTTAAAAATCATTAAGGTGTAAAAGGAACATTTTGGCTTTGGCAAATTCGAATTTAAGTTTTCAAAAAGGCATAAGAATTTTTTACTCGGTTTTAGGTTTTCTTCGCACAAAAAAAAATTATACGGCCACTCTCATGTCAAACCGGGTTGATTTCTAGAAGTGAAAAGTCATAAAGGTGTAAAAGGAACATTTTGGCTTTGGCAAATTTAAATTTTAAGTTTTCGAAAAGGCGTAAGAATTTTTACTCGGTTTTAGGGTTTTCATAGCACAAAAAAATTTATACGGCCACTCTCATGTCAATCCGGGCTGATTTCTGATAGTGAAAAATCATTAAGGTGTAAAAGGAACATTTTGGCTTTGCCAAATTCAAATTTTAAGTTTTCAAAAAGGCGTAAGAATTTTTTACTCGGTTTAGGGTTCTTAGCACAAAAAAATTGTACGGCCTCTCTCATGTCAAACCAGGCTGATTTCTGAAATTAAAAATCAATAAGGTGTAAAAGGAACATTTTGGCTTTGGCAAATTCGAAATTTAAGTTTCAAAAAGGCATAAGAATTTTTTACTCGGTTTTAGGGTTTTCTTCGCACAAAAAAAATTATACGGCCACTCTCATGTCAAACCGGGTTGATTTCTAGAATGAAAAGTCATAAAGGTGTAAAAGGAACATTTTGGCTTTGGCAAATTTAAATTTTAAGTTTTCGAAAAGGCGTAAGAATTTTTTACTCGGTTTTAGGGTTTTCATAGCACAAAAAAATTTATACGGCCACTCTCATGTCAATCCGGGCTGATTTCTGATAGTGAAAAATCATTAAGGTGTAAAAGGAACATTTTGGCTTTGCCAAATTCAAATTTTAAGTTTTCAAAAAGGCGTAAGAATTTTTACTCGGTTTAGGTTTTCTTAGCACAAAAAAATTGTACGGCCTCTCTCATGTCAAACCAGGCTGATTTCTGAAAATTGAAAAATCATTAAGGTGTAAAAGGAACATTTTGGCTTTGGCAAATTCGAATTTTAAGTTTTCAAAAAGGCATAAGAATTTTTTACTCGGTTTTAGGGTTTTCTTCGCACAAAAAAAATTATACGGCCACTCTCATGTCAAACCGGGTTGATTTCTGAAGTGAAAAGTCATAAAGGTGTAAAAGGAACATTTTGGCTTTGGCAAATTTAAATTTTAAGTTTTCGAAAAGGCGTAAGAATTTTTTACTCGGTTTTAGGGTTTTCATAGCACAAAAAAATTATACGGCCTCTCTCATGTCAATCCGGGCTGATTTCTGATAGTGAAAAATCATTAAGGTGTAAAAGGAACATTTTGGCTTTGCCAAATTCAAATTTTAAGTTTTCAAAAAGGCGTAAGAATTTTTTACTCGGTTTATGGTTTTCTTAGCACAAAAAAATTGTACGGCCTCTCTCATGTCAAACCAGGCTGATTTCTGAAAATTAAAAATCATTAAGGTGTAAAAGGAACATTTTGGCTTTGGCAAATTAGAATTTTAAGTTTTCAAAAGGCATAAGAATTTTTTACTCGGTTTTAGGGTTTTCTTCGCACAAAAAAAATTATACGGCCACTCTCATGTCAAACCGGGTTGATTTCTGAAGTGAAAAGTCATAAGGTGTAAAAGGAACATTTTGGCTTTGGCAAATTTAAATTTTAAGTTTTCGAAAAGGCGTAAGAATTTTTTACTCGGTTTTAGGGTTTTCATAGCACAAAAAAATTTATACGGCCACTCTCATGTCAATCCGGCTGATTTCTGATAGTGAAAAATCATTAAGGTGTAAAAGGAACATTTTGGCTTTGCCAAATTCAAATTTTAAGTTTTCAAAAAGGCGTAAGAATTTTTTACTCGGTTTAGGGTTTTCTTAGCACAAAAAAATTGTACGGCCTCTCTCATGTCAAACCAGGCTGATTTCTGAAGTTAAAAATCATTAAGGTGTAAAAGGAACATTTTGGCTTTGGCAAATTCGAATTTTAAGTTTTCAAAAAGGCATAAGAATTTTTACTCGGTTTTAGGGTTTTCTTCGCACAAAAAAAATTATACGGCCACTCTCATGTCAAACCGGGTTGATTTCTGAAGTGAAAAGTCATAAAGGTGTAAAAGGAACATTTTGGCTTTGGCAAATTTAAATTTTAAGTTTTCGAAAAGGCGTAAGAATTTTTTACTCGGTTTAGGGTTTTCATAGCACAAAAAAATTTATACGGCCACTCTCATGTCAATCCGGGCTGATTTCTGATAGTGAAAAATCATTAAGGTGTAAAAGGAACATTTTGGCTTTGCCAAATTCAAATTTTAAGTTTTCAAAAAGGCGTAAGAATTTTTTACTCGGTTTAGGGTTTTCTTAGCACAAAAAAATTGTACGGCCTCTCTCATGTCAAACCAGGCTGATTTCTGAAAATTAAAAATCATTAAGGTGTAAAAGGAACATTTTGCTTTGGCAAATTCGAAATTTAAGTTTTCAAAAAGGCATAAGAATTTTTTACTCGGTTTTAGGGTTTTCTTCGCACAAAAAAAATTATACGGCCACTCTCATGTCAAACCGGGTTGATTTCTAGAAGTGAAAAGTCATAAAGGTGTAAAAGGAACATTTTGGCTTTGGCAAATTTAAATTTTAAGTTTTCGAAAAGGCGTAAGAATTTTTTACTCGGTTTTAGGGTTTTCATAGCACAAAAAAATTTATACGGCCACTCTCATGTCAATCCGGGCTGATTTCTGATAGTGAAAAATCATTAAGGTGTAAAAGGAACATTTTGGCTTTGCCAAATTCAAATTTTAAGTTTTCAAAAAGGCGTAAGAATTTTTTACTCGGTTTAGGTTTTCTTAGCACAAAAAAATTGTACGGCCTCTCTCATGTCAAACCAGGCTGATTTCTGAAATTAAAAATCATTAAGGTGTAAAAGGAACATTTTGGCTTTGGCAAATTCGAATTTTAAGTTTTCAAAAAGGCATAAGAATTTTTTACTCGGTTTTAGGGTTTTCTTCGCACAAAAAAAATTATACGGCCACTCTCATGTCAAACCGGGTTGATTTCTGAAGTGAAAAGTCATAAAGGTGTAAAAGGAACATTTTGGCTTTGGCAAATTTAAATTTTAAGTTTTCGAAAAGGCGTAAGAATTTTTTACTCGGTTTTAGGGTTTTCATAGCACAAAAAAATTTATACGGCCACTCTCATGTCAATCCGGGCTGATTTCTGATAGTGAAAAATCATTAAGGTGTAAAAGGAACATTTTGGCTTTGCCAAATTCAAATTTTAAGTTTTCAAAAAGGCGTAAGAATTTTTTACTCGGTTTAGGGTTTTCTTAGCACAAAAAAATTGTACGGCCTCTCTCATGTCAAACCAGGCTGATTTCTGAAATTAAAAATCATTAAGGTGTAAAAGGAACATTTGGCTTTGGCAAATTCGAATTTTAAGTTTTCAAAAAGGCATAAGAATTTTTTACTCGGTTTTAGGGTTTTCTTCGCACAAAAAAAATTATACGGCCACTCTCATGTCAAACCGGGTTGATTTCTAGAAGTGAAAAGTCATAAAGGTGTAAAAGGAACATTTTGGCTTTGGCAAATTTAAATTTTAAGTTTTCGAAAAGGCGTAAGAATTTTTTACTCGGTTTTAGGGTTTTCATAGCACAAAAAAATTTATACGGCCTCTCTCATGTCAATCCGGGCTGATTTCTGATAGTGAAAAATCATTAAGGTGTAAAAGGAACATTTTGGCTTTGCCAAATTCAAATTTTAAGTTTTCAAAAAGGCGTAAGAATTTTTTACTCGGTTTAGGGTTTTCTTAGCACAAAAAAATTGTACGGCCTCTCTCATGTCAAACCAGGCTGATTTCTGAAAGTTAAAAATCATTAAGGTGTAAAAGGAACAGTTTTGCTTTGGCAAATTCGAATTTTAAGTTTTCAAAAAGGCATAAGAATTTTTTACTCGGTTTTAGGGTTTTCTTCGCACAAAAAAATTATACGGCCACTCTCATGTCAAACCGGGTTGATTTCTAGAAGTGAAAAGTCATAAAGGTGTAAAAGGAACATTTTGGCTTTGGCAAATTTAAATTTTAAGTTTTCGAAAAGGCGTAAGATTTTTTACTCGGTTTTAGGGTTTTCATAGCACAAAAAAATTTATACGGCCACTCTCATGTCAATCCGGGCTGATTTCTGATAGTGAAAAATCATTAAGGTGTAAAAGGAACATTTTGGCTTTGCCAAATTCAAATTTTAAGTTTTCAAAAAGGCGTAAGAATTTTTTACTCGGTTTAGGGTTTTCTTAGCACAAAAAAAGTTGTACGGCCTCTCTCATGTCAAACCAGGCTGATTTCTGAAAGTTAAAAATCATTAAGGTGTAAAAGGAACATTTTGGCTTTGGCAAATTCGAATTTTAAGTTTTCAAAAAGGCATAAGAATTTTTTACTCGGTTTTAGGGTTTTCTTCGCACAAAAAAAATTATACGGCCACTCTCATGTCAAACCGGGTTGATTTCTAGAAGTGAAAAGTCATAAAGGTGTAAAAGGAACATTTTGGCTTTGGCAAATTTAAATTTTAAGTTTTCGAAAAGGCGTAAGAATTTTTTACTCGGTTTAGGGTTTTCATAGCACAAAAAAATTTATACGGCCTCTCTCATGTCAATCCGGGCTGATTTCTGATAGTGAAAAATCATTAAGGTGTAAAAGGAACATTTTGGCTTTGCCAAATTCAAATTTTAAGTTTTCAAAAAGGCGTAAGAATTTTTTACTCGGTTTAGGGTTTTCTTAGCACAAAAAAATTGTACGGCCTCTCTCATGTCAAACCAGGCTGATTTCTGAAAGTTAAAAATCATTAAGGTGTAAAAGGAACATTTTGGCTTTGGCAAATTCGAATTTTAAGTTTTCAAAAAGGCATAAGAATTTTTTACTCGGTTTTAGGGTTTTCTTCGCACAAAAAAATTATACGGCCACTCTCATGTCAAACCGGGTTGATTTCTAGAAGTGAAAAGTCATAAAGGTGTAAAAGGAACATTTTGGCTTTGGCAAATTTAAATTTTAAGTTTTCGAAAAGGCGTAAGAATTTTTACTCGGTTTTAGGGTTTTCATAGCACAAAAAATTTATACGGCCTCTCTCATGTCAATCCGGGCTGATTTCTGATAGTGAAAAATCATTAAGGTGTAAAAGGAACATTTTGGCTTTGCCAAATTCAAATTTTAAGTTTTCAAAAAGGCGTAAGAATTTTTTACTCGGTTTAGGGTTTTCTTAGCACAAAAAAATTGTACGGCCTCTCTCATGTCAAACCAGGCTGATTTCTGAAAGTTAAAAATCATTAAGGTGTAAAAGGAACATTTGGCTTTGGCAAATTCGAATTTTAAGTTTTCAAAAAGGCATAAGAATTTTTTACTCGGTTTTAGGGTTTTCTTCGCACAAAAAAAATTATACGGCCACTCTCATGTCAAACCGGGTTGATTTCTAGAAGTGAAAAGTCATAAAGGTGTAAAAGGAACATTTTGGCTTTGGCAAATTTAAATTTTAAGTTTTCGAAAAGGCGTAAGAATTTTTTACTCGGTTTTAGGGTTTTCATAGCACAAAAAAATTTATACGGCCACTCTCATGTCAATCCGGGCTGATTTCTGATAGTGAAAAATCATTAAGGTGTAAAAGGAACATTTTGGCTTTGCCAAATTCAAATTTTAAGTTTTCAAAAAGGCGTAAGAATTTTTTACTCGGTTTAGGGTTTTCTTAGCACAAAAAAAATTGTACGGCCTCTCTCATGTCAAACCAGGCTGATTTCTGAAAATTAAAAATCATTAAGGTGTAAAAGGAACATTTTGGCTTTGGCAAATTAAATTTTAAGTTTTCAAAAAGGCATAAGAATTTTTTACTCGGTTTTAGGGTTTTCTTCGCACAAAAAAAATTATACGGCCACTCTCATGTCAAACCGGGTTGATTTCTGAAGTGAAAAGTCATTAAGGTGTAAAAGGAACATTTTGGCTTTGCCAAATTCAAATTTTAAGTTTTCAAAAAGGCGTAAGAATTTTTTACTCGGTTTAGGGTTTTCTTAGCACAAAAAAATTGTACGGCCTCTCTCATGTCAAACCAGGCTGATTTCTGAAAGTTAAAAATCATTAAGGTGTAAAAGGAACATTTTGGCTTTGGCAAATTCGAATTTTAAGTTTTCAAAAAGGCATAAGAATTTTTTACTCGGTTTTAGGGTTTTCTTCGCACAAAAAAATTATACGGCCACTCTCATGTCAAACCGGGTTGATTTCTGAAGTGAAAAGTCATAAAGGTGTAAAAGGAACATTTTGGCTTTGGCAAATTTAAATTTTAAGTTTTCGAAAAGGCGTAAGATTTTTTACTCGGTTTAGGGTTTTCATAGCACAAAAAAATTTATACGGCCACTCTCATGTCAATCCGGGCTGATTTCTGATAGTGAAAAATCATTAAGGTGTAAAAGGAACATTTTGGCTTTGCCAAATTCAAATTTTAAGTTTTCAAAAAGGCGTAAGAATTTTTTACTCGGTTTAGGGTTTTCTTAGCACAAAAAAATTGTACGGCCTCTCTCATGTCAAACCAGGCTGATTTCTGAAAGTTAAAAATCATTAAGGTGTAAAAGGAACATTTTGCTTTGGCAAATTCGAATTTTAAGTTTTCAAAAAGGCATAAGAATTTTTTACTCGTTTTAGGGTTTTCTTCGCACAAAAAAAATTATACGGCCACTCTCATGTCAAACCGGGTTGATTTCTAGAAGTGAAAAGTCATAAAGGTGTAAAAGGAACATTTTGGCTTTGGCAAATTTAAATTTTAAGTTTTCGAAAAGGCGTAAGAATTTTTTACTCGGTTTTAGGGTTTTCATAGCACAAAAAAATTTATACGGCCACTCTCATGTCAATCCGGGCTGATTTCTGATAGTGAAAAATCATTAAGGTGTAAAAGGAACATTTTGGCTTTGCCAAATTCAAATTTTAAGTTTTCAAAAAGGCGTAAGAATTTTTTACTCGGTTTAGGGTTTTCTTAGCACAAAAAAATTGTACGGCCTCTCTCATGTCAAACCAGGCTGATTTCTGAAAGTTAAAAATCATTAAGGTGTAAAAGGAACAGTTTTGCTTTGGCAAATTCGAATTTTAAGTTTTCAAAAAGGCATAAGAATTTTTTACTCGGTTTTAGGGTTTTCTTCGCACAAAAAAAATTATACGGCCACTCTCATGTCAAACCGGGTTGATTTCTAGAAGTGAAAAGTCATAAAGGTGTAAAAGGAACATTTTGGCTTTGGCAAATTTAAATTTTAAGTTTTCGAAAAGGCGTAAGAATTTTTTACTCGGTTTTAGGGTTTTCATAGCACAAAAAAATTTATACGGCCACTCTCATGTCAATCCGGGCTGATTTCTGATAGTGAAAAATCATTAAGGTGTAAAAGGAACATTTTGGCTTTGCCAAATTCAAATTTTAAGTTTTCAAAAAGGCGTAAGAATTTTTTACTCGGTTTAGGTTTTCTTAGCACAAAAAAATTGTACGGCCTCTCTCATGTCAAACCAGGCTGATTTCTGAAAGTTAAAAATCATTAAGGTGTAAAAGGAACATTTTGGCTTTGGCAAATTAGAATTTTAAGTTTTCAAAAAGGCATAAGAATTTTTTACTCGGTTTTAGGGTTTTCTTCGCACAAAAAAAATTATACGGCCACTCTCATGTCAAACCGGGTTGATTTCTGAAGTGAAAAGTCATTAAGGTGTAAAAGGAACATTTTGGCTTTGGCAAATTCAAATTTTAAGTTTTCAAAAAGGCGTAAGAATTTTTACTCGGTTTAGGGTTTTCTTAGCACAAAAAAATTGTACGGCCTCTCTCATGTCAAACCAGGCTGATTTCTGAAATTAAAAATCATTAAGGTGTAAAAGGAACATTTTGCTTTGGCAAATTCGAAATTTAAGTTTTCAAAAAGGCATAAGAATTTTTTACTCGGTTTAGGGTTTTCTTCGCACAAAAAAAATTATACGGCCACTCTCATGTCAAACCGGGTTGATTTCTAGAATGAAAAGTCATAAAGGTGTAAAAGGAACATTTTGGCTTTGGCAAATTTAAATTTTAAGTTTTCGAAAAGGCGTAAGAATTTTTTACTCGGTTTTAGGGTTTTCATAGCACAAAAAAATTTATACGGCCACTCTCATGTCAATCCGGGCTGATTTCTGATAGTGAAAAATCATTAAGGTGTAAAAGGAACATTTTGGCTTTGCCAAATTCAAATTTTAAGTTTTCAAAAGGCGTAAGAATTTTTTACTCGGTTTAGGGTTTTCTTAGCACAAAAAAAATTGTACGGCCTCTCTCATGTCAAACCAGGCTGATTTCTGAAAGTTAAAAATCATTAAGGTGTAAAAGGAACATTTTGGCTTTGGCAAATTCGAATTTTAAGTTTTCAAAAAGGCATAAGAATTTTTTACTCGGTTTTAGGGTTTTCTTCGCACAAAAAAAATTATACGGCCACTCTCATGTCAAACCGGGTTGATTTCTAGAAGTGAAAAGTCATTAAGGTGTAAAAGGAACATTTTGGCTTTGGCAAATTTAAATTTTAAGTTTTCGAAAAGGCGTAAGAATTTTTTACTCGGTTTTAGGGTTTTCATAGCACAAAAAAATTTATACGGCCACTCTCATGTCAATCCGGTCTGATTTCTGATAGTGAAAAATCATTAAGGTGTAAAAGGAACATTTTGGCTTTGCCAAATTCAAATTTTAAGTTTTCAAAAAGGCGTAAGAATTTTTTACTCGGTTTAGGGTTTTCTTAGCACAAAAAAATTGTACGGCCTCTCTCATGTCAAACCAGGCTGATTTCTGAAAGTTAAAAATCATTAAGGTGTAAAAGGAACATTTTGGCTTTGGCAAATTCGAATTTTAAGTTTTCAAAAAGGCATAAGAATTTTTTACTCGGTTTTAGGGTTTTCTTCGCACAAAAAAAATTATACGGCCACTCTCATGTCAAACCGGGTTGATTTCTAGAAGTGAAAAGTCATAAAGGTGTAAAAGGAACATTTTGGCTTTGGCAAATTTAAATTTTAAGTTTTCGAAAAGGCGTAAGAATTTTTTACTCGGTTTTAGGGTTTTCATAGCACAAAAAATTTATACGGCCACTCTCATGTCAATCCGGGCTGATTTCTGATAGTGAAAAATCATAAGGTGTAAAAGGAACATTTTGGCTTTGCCAAATTCAAATTTTAAGTTTTCAAAAAGGCGTAAGAATTTTTTACTCGGTTTATGGTTTTCTTAGCACAAAAAAATTGTACGGCCTCTCTCATGTCAAACCAGGCTGATTTCTGAAAATTAAAAATCATTAAGGTGTAAAAGGAACATTTTGGCTTTGGCAAATTCGAATTTTAAGTTTTCAAAAAGGCATAAGAATTTTTTACTCGGTTTTAGGGTTTTCTTCGCACAAAAAAAATTATACGGCCACTCTCATGTCAAACCGGGTTGATTTCTAGAAGTGAAAAGTCATAAAGGTGTAAAAGGAACATTTTGGCTTTGGCAAATTTAAATTTTAAGTTTTCGAAAAGGCGTAAGAATTTTTTACTCGTTTTAGGGTTTTCATAGCACAAAAAAATTATACGGCCACTCTCATGTCAATCCGGGCTGATTTCTGATAGTGAAAAATCATTAAGGTGTAAAAGGAACATTTTGGCTTTGCCAAATTCAAATTTTAAGTTTTCAAAAAGGCGTAAGAATTTTTTACTCGGTTTAGGGTTTTCTTAGCACAAAAAAATTGTACGGCCTCTCTCATGTCAAACCAGGCTGATTTCTGAAAGTTAAAAATCATTAAGGTGTAAAAGGAACAGTTTTGCTTTGGCAAATTCGAAATTTAAGTTTTCAAAAAGGCATAAGAATTTTTTACTCGGTTTTAGGGTTTTCTTCGCACAAAAAAAATTATACGGCCACTCTCATGTCAAACCGGGTTGATTTCTAGAAGTGAAAAGTCATAAAGGTGTAAAAGGAACATTTTGGCTTTGGCAAATTTAAATTTAAGTTTTCGAAAAGGCGTAAGAATTTTTTACTCGGTTTTAGGGTTTTCATAGCACAAAAAAATTTATACGGCCACTCTCATGTCAATCCGGGCTGATTTCTGATAGTGAAAAATCATTAAGGTGTAAAAGGAACATTTTGGCTTTGCCAAATTCAAATTTTAAGTTTTCAAAAAGGCGTAAGAATTTTTTACTCGGTTTAGGGTTTTCTTAGCACAAAAAAATTGTACGGCCTCTCTCATGTCAAACCAGGCTGATTTCTGAAAGTTAAAAATCATTAAGGTGTAAAAGGAACATTTTGGCTTTGGCAAATTCGAATTTTAAGTTTTCAAAAAGGCATAAGAATTTTTTACTCGGTTTTAGGGTTTTCTTCGCACAAAAAAAATTATACGGCCACTCTCATGTCAAACCGGGTTGATTTCTGGAAGTGAAAAGTCATAAGGTGTAAAAGGAACATTTTGGCTTTGGCAAATTTAAATTTTAAGTTTTCGAAAAGGCGTAAGAATTTTTTACTCGGTTTTAGGGTTTTCATAGCACAAAAAAATTTATACGGCCTCTCTCATGTCAATCCGGGCTGATTTCTGATAGTGAAAAATCATTAAGGTGTAAAAGGAACATTTTGGCTTTGCCAAATTCAAATTTTAAGTTTTCAAAAAGGCGTAAGAATTTTTTACTCGGTTTTAGGGTTTTCTTAGCACAAAAAAAATTATACGGCCTCTCTCATGTCAAACCGGGCTGATTTCTGAAGTGAAAAATCATAAGGTGTAAAAGGAACATTTTGGCTTTGGCAAATTAAATTTTAAGTTTTCAAAAAGGCGTAAGAATTTTTTACTCGGTTTAGGGTTTTCTTAGCACAAAAAAATTTATACGGCCACTCTCATGTCAAACCGGCTGATTTCTGATAGTGAAAAATCATTAAGGTGTAAAAGGAACATTTTGGCTTTGGCAAATTCAAATTTTAAGTTTTCAAAAAGGCGTAAGAATTTTTTACTCGGTTTAGGGTTTTCTTAGCACAAAAAAATTATACGGCCACTCTCATGTCAAACCGGGCTGATTTCTGAAAGTGAAAAATCATTAAGGTGTAAAAGGAACATTTTGGCTTTGGCAAATTCGAATTTTAAGTTTTCAAAAAGGCGTAAGAATTTTTTACTCGGTTTTAGGGTTTTCTTAGCACAAAAAAAATTATACGGCCACTCTCATGTCAAACCGGGCTGATTTCTGATAGTGAAAAATCATTAAGGTGTAAAAGGAACATTTTGGCTTTGGCAAATTCAAATTTTAAGTTTTCAAAAAGGCGTAAGAATTTTTTACTCGGTTTAGGGTTTTCTTAGCACAAAAAAATTGTACGGCCTCTCTCATGTCAAACCAGGCTGATTTCTGAAAGTTAAAAATCATTAAGGTGTAAAAGGAACATTTTGGCTTTGGCAAATTCGAATTTTAAGTTTTCAAAAAGGCATAAGAATTTTTACTCGGTTTTAGGGTTTTCTTCGCAAAAAAAAATTATACGGCCACTCTCATGTCAAACCGGGTTGATTTCTGAAGTGAAAAGTCATTAAGGTGTAAAAGGAACATTTTGGCTTTGGCAAATTTAAATTTTAAGTTTTCGAAAAGGCGTAAGAATTTTTTACTCGGTTTTAGGGTTTTCATAGCACAAAAAAAATTATACGGCCACTCTCATGTCAATCCGGCTGATTTCTGATAGTGAAAAATCATTAAGGTGTAAAAGGAACATTTTGGCTTTGCCAAATTCAAATTTTAAGTTTTCAAAAAGGCGTAAGAATTTTTTACTCGGTTTAGGGTTTTCTTAGCACAAAAAAAATTGTACGGCCTCTCTCATGTCAAACCAGGCTGATTTCTGAAAGTTAAAAATCATTAAGGTGTAAAAGGAACATTTTGCTTTGGCAAATTCGAATTTTAAGTTTTCAAAAAGGCATAAGAATTTTTTACTCGGTTTTAGGGTTTTCTTCGCACAAAAAAAATTATACGGCCACTCTCATGTCAAACCGGGTTGATTTCTAGAAGTGAAAAGTCATAAAGGTGTAAAAGGAACATTTTGGCTTTGGCAAATTTAAATTTTAAGTTTTCGAAAAGGCGTAAGAATTTTTTACTCGGTTTTAGGGTTTTCATAGCACAAAAAAATTATACGGCCACTCTCATGTCAATCCGGGCTTTTCTGATAGTGAAAAATCATTAAGGTGTAAAAGGAACATTTTGGCTTTGCCAAATTCAAATTTTAAGTTTTCAAAAAGGCGTAAGAATTTTTTACTCGGTTTAGGGTTTTCTTAGCACAAAAAAATTGTACGGCCTCTCTCATGTCAAACCAGGCTGATTTCTGAAAGTTAAAAATCATTAAGGTGTAAAAGGAACATTTTGGCTTTGGCAAATTCGAATTTTAAGTTTTCAAAAAGGCATAAGAATTTTTTACTCGGTTTTAGGGTTTTCTTCGCACAAAAAAAATTATACGGCCACTCTCATGTCAAACCGGGTTGATTTCTGGAAGTGAAAAGTCATAAAGGTGTAAAAGGAACATTTTGGCTTTGGCAAATTTAAATTTTAAGTTTTCGAAAAGGCGTAAGAATTTTTTACTCGTTTTAGGGTTTTCATAGCACAAAAAAATTATACGGCCTCTCTCATGTCAATCCGGTCTGATTTCTGATAGTGAAAAATCAATAAGGTGTAAAAGGAACATTTTGGCTTTGCCAAATTCAAATTTTAAGTTTTCAAAAAGGCGTAAGAATTTTTTACTCGGTTTAGGGTTTTCTTAGCACAAAAAAATTGTACGGCCTCTCTCATGTCAAACCAGGCTGATTTCTGAAAGTTAAAAATCATTAAGGTGTAAAAGGAACATTTTGCTTTGGCAAATTCGAATTTTAAGTTTTCAAAAAGGCATAAGAATTTTTTACTCGGTTTTAGGGTTTTCTTCGCACAAAAAAAATTATACGGCCACTCTCATGTCAAACCGGGTTGATTTCTAGAAGTGAAAAGTCATAAAGGTGTAAAAGGAACATTTTGGCTTTGGCAAATTTAATTTTAAGTTTTCGAAAAGGCGTAAGAATTTTTTACTCGGTTTTAGGGTTTTCATAGCACAAAAAAATTTATACGGCCACTCTCATGTCAATCCGGGCTGATTTCTGATAGTGAAAAATCATTAAGGTGTAAAAGGAACATTTTGGCTTTGCCAAATTCAAATTTTAAGTTTTCAAAAAGGCGTAAGAATTTTTTACTCGGTTTAGGGTTTTCTTAGCACAAAAAAATTGTACGGCCTCTCTCATGTCAAACCAGGCTGATTTCTGAAAATTAAAAATCATTAAGGTGTAAAAGGAACATTTGGCTTTGGCAAATTCGAATTTTAAGTTTTCAAAAAGGCATAAGAATTTTTTACTCGGTTTTAGGGTTTTCTTCGCACAAAAAAAATTATACGGCCACTCTCATGTCAAACCGGGTTGATTTCTAGAAGTGAAAAGTCATAAAGGTGTAAAAGGAACATTTTGGCTTTGGCAAATTTAAATTTTAAGTTTTCGAAAAGGCGTAAGATTTTTTACTCGGGTTTAGGGTTTTCATAGCACAAAAAATTTATACGGCCACTCTCATGTCAATCCGGGCTGATTTCTGATAGTGAAAAATCATTAAGGTGTAAAAGGAACATTTTGGCTTTGCCAAATTCAAATTTTAAGTTTTCAAAAAGGCGTAAGAATTTTTTACTCGGTTTATGGTTTTCTTAGCACAAAAAAAGTTGTACGGCCTCTCTCATGTCAAACCAGGCTGATTTCTGAAAATTAAAAATCATTAAGGTGTAAAAGGAACATTTTGGCTTTGGCAAATTCGAATTTTAAGTTTTCAAAAAGGCATAAGAATTTTTTACTCGGTTTTAGGGTTTTCTTCGCACAAAAAAAATTATACGGCCACTCTCATGTCAAACCGGGTTGATTTCTGAAGTGAAAAGTCATAAAGGTGTAAAAGGAACATTTTGGCTTTGGCAAATTTAAATTTTAAGTTTTCGAAAAGGCGTAAGAATTTTTACTCGGTTTTAGGGTTTTCATAGCACAAAAAAATTTATACGGCCACTCTCATGTCAATCCGGGCTGATTTCTGATAGTGAAAAATCATTAAGGTGTAAAAGGAACATTTTGGCTTTGCCAAATTCAAATTTTAAGTTTTCAAAAAGGCGTAAGAATTTTTTACTCGGTTTATGGTTTTCTTAGCACAAAAAAATTGTACGGCCTCTCTCATGTCAAACCAGGCTGATTTCTGAAAATTAAAAATCATTAAGGTGTAAAAGGAACATTTTGGCTTTGGCAAATTCGAATTTTAAGTTTTCAAAAAGGCATAAGAATTTTTTACTTCGTTTTAGGGTTTTCTTCGCACAAAAAAAATTATACGGCCACTCTCATGTCAAACCGGGTTGATTTCTGAAGTGAAAAGTCATAAAGGTGTAAAAGGAACATTTTGGCTTTGGCAAATTTAAATTTTAAGTTTTCGAAAAGGCGTAAGAATTTTTTACTCGGTTTAGGGTTTTCATAGCACAAAAAAATTGTACGGCCTCTCTCATGTCAAACCAGGCTGATTTCTGAAAGTGAAAAATCATTAAGGTGTAAAAGGAACATTTTGCTTTGGCAAATTCGAATTTTAAGTTTTCAAAAAGGCATAAGAATTTTTTACTCGGTTTTAGGGTTTTCTTCGCACAAAAAAAATTATACGGCCACTCTCATGTCAAACCGGGTTGATTTCTAGAAGTGAAAAGTCATAAAGGTGTAAAAGGAACATTTTGGCTTTGGCAAATTTAAATTTTAAGTTTTCGAAAAGGCGTAAGATTTTTTACTCGGTTTTAGGGTTTTCATAGCACAAAAAAAATTATACGGCCACTCTCATGTCAATCCGGGCTGATTTCTGATAGTGAAAAATCATTAAGGTGTAAAAGGAACATTTTGGCTTTGCCAAATTCAAATTTTAAGTTTTCAAAAAGGCGTAAGAATTTTTTACTCGGTTTAGGGTTTTCTTAGCACAAAAAAATTGTACGGCCTCTCTCATGTCAAACCAGGCTGATTTCTGAAAGTTAAAAATCATTAAGGTGTAAAAGGAACATTTTGGCTTTGGCAAATTCGAATTTTAAGTTTTCAAAAAGGCATAAGAATTTTTTACTCGGTTTTAGGGTTTTCTTCGCAAAAAAAAATTATACGGCCACTCTCATGTCAAACCGGGTTGATTTCTGGAAGTGAAAAGTCATTAAGGTGTAAAAGGAACATTTTGGCTTTGGCAAATTTAAATTTTAAGTTTTCGAAAAGGCGTAAGAATTTTTTACTCGGTTTAGGGTTTTCATAGCACAAAAAAAATTATACGGCCTCTCTCATGTCAATCCGGGCTGATTTCTGATAGTGAAAAATCATTAAGGTGTAAAAGGAACATTTTGGCTTTGCCAAATTCAAATTTTAAGTTTTCAAAAAGGCGTAAGAATTTTTTACTCGGTTTAGGGTTTTCTTAGCACAAAAAAATTGTACGGCCTCTCTCATGTCAAACCAGGCTGATTTCTGAAAATTAAAAATCATTAAGGTGTAAAAGGAACATTTTGGCTTTGGCAAATTCGAATTTTAAGTTTTCAAAAAGGCATAAGAATTTTTTACTCGGTTTTAGGGTTTTCTTCGCACAAAAAAAATTATACGGCCACTCTCATGTCAAACCGGGTTGATTTCTAGAAGTGAAAAGTCATAAAGGTGTAAAAGGAACATTTTGGCTTTGGCAAATTTAAATTTTAAGTTTTCGAAAAGGCGTAAGAATTTTTTACTCGGTTTAGGGTTTTCATAGCACAAAAAAATTTATACGGCCTCTCTCATGTCAATCCGGGCTGATTTCTGATAGTGAAAAATCATTAAGGTGTAAAAGGAACATTTTGGCTTTGCCAAATTCAAATTTTAAGTTTTCAAAAAGGCGTAAGAATTTTTTACTCGGTTTAGGGTTTTCTTCGCACAAAAAAAATTGTACGGCCTCTCTCATGTCAAACCAGGCTGATTTCTGAAAGTGAAAAATCATAAGGTGTAAAAGGAACATTTTGGCTTTGGCAAATTTAAATTTTAAGTTTTCAAAAAGGCATAAGAATTTTTTACTCGGTTTTAGGGTTTTCTTCGCACAAAAAAAATTTATACGGCCACTCTCATGTCAAACCGGGTTGATTTCTGATAGTGAAAATCATTAAGGTGTAAAAGGAACATTTTGGCTTTGGCAAATTTAAATTTTAAGTTTTCGAAAAGGCGTAAGAATTTTTACTCGGTTTAGGGTTTTCTTAGCACAAAAAAATTATACGGCCTCTCTCATGTCAAACCGGCTGATTTCTGATAGTGAAAAATCATTAAGGTGTAAAAGGAACATTTTGGCTTTGCCAAATTCAAATTTTAAGTTTTCAAAAAGGCGTAAGAATTTTTTACTCGGTTTTAGGGTTTTCTTCGCACAAAAAAATTGTACGGCCACTCTCATGTCAAACCAGGTTGATTTCTGAAGTTAAAAATCATAAAGGTGTAAAAGGAACATTTTGGCTTTGGCAAATTTAAATTTTAAGTTTTCAAAAAGGCATAAGAATTTTTTACTCGGTTTTAGGGTTTTCTTCGCACAAAAAAAATTATACGGCCACTCTCATGTCAAACCGGGTTGATTTCTGAAGTGAAAAGTCATTAAGGTGTAAAAGGAACATTTTGGCTTTGGCAAATTTAAATTTTAAGTTTTCGAAAAGGCGTAAGAATTTTTTACTCGGTTTTAGGGTTTTCATAGCACAAAAAAATTTATACGGCCACTCTCATGTCAATCCGGCTGATTTCTGATAGTGAAAAATCATTAAGGTGTAAAAGGAACATTTTGGCTTTGCCAAATTCAAATTTTAAGTTTTCAAAAAGGCGTAAGAATTTTTTACTCGGTTTAGGGTTTTCTTAGCACAAAAAAATTGTACGGCCTCTCTCATGTCAAACCAGGCTGATTTCTGAAAGTTAAAAATCATTAAGGTGTAAAAGGAACATTTTGGCTTTGGCAAATTCGAATTTTAAGTTTTCAAAAAGGCATAAGAATTTTTTACTCGGTTTTAGGGTTTTCTTCGCACAAAAAAAATTATACGGCCACTCTCATGTCAAACCGGGTTGATTTCTGGAAGTGAAAAGTCATTAAGGTGTAAAAGGAACATTTTGGCTTTGGCAAATTTAAATTTTAAGTTTTCGAAAAGGCGTAAGAATTTTTTACTCGGTTTTAGGGTTTTCATAGCACAAAAAAATTTATACGGCCTCTCTCATGTCAATCCGGGCTGATTTCTGATAGTGAAAAATCATTAAGGTGTAAAAGGAACATTTTGGCTTTGCCAAATTCAAATTTTAAGTTTTCAAAAAGGCGTAAGAATTTTTTACTCGGTTTAGGGTTTTCTTAGCACAAAAAAATTGTACGGCCTCTCTCATGTCAAACCAGGCTGATTTCTGAAAGTTAAAAATCATTAAGGTGTAAAAGGAACATTTTGGCTTTGGCAAATTCGAAATTTTAAGTTTCAAAAAGGCATAAGAATTTTTTACTCGGTTTTAGGGTTTTCTTCGCACAAAAAAAATTATACGGCCACTCTCATGTCAAACCGGGTTGATTTCTAGAAGTGAAAAGTCATAAAGGTGTAAAAGGAACATTTTGGCTTTGGCAAATTTAAATTTTAAGTTTTCGAAAAGGCGTAAGAATTTTTTACTCGGTTTAGGGTTTTCATAGCACAAAAAAATTTATACGGCCACTCTCATGTCAATCCGGGCTGATTTCTGATAGTGAAAAATCATTAAGGTGTAAAAGGAACATTTTGGCTTTGCCAAATTCAAATTTTAAGTTTTCAAAAAGGCGTAAGAATTTTTTACTCGGTTTAGGGTTTTCTTAGCACAAAAAAATTGTACGGCCTCTCTCATGTCAAACCAGGCTGATTTCTGAAAATTAAAAATCATTAAGGTGTAAAAGGAACATTTTGGCTTTGGCAAATTAGAATTTTAAGTTTTCAAAAAGGCATAAGAATTTTTTACTCGGTTTTAGGGTTTTCTTCGCACAAAAAAAATTATACGGCCACTCTCATGTCAAACCGGGTTGATTTCTAGAAGTGAAAAGTCATAAAGGTGTAAAAGGAACATTTTGGCTTTGGCAAATTTAAATTTTAAGTTTTCGAAAAGGCGTAAGAATTTTTTACTCGGTTTAGGGTTTTCATAGCACAAAAAAATTATACGGCCTCTCTCATGTCAATCCGGGCTGATTTCTGATAGTGAAAAATCATTAAGGTGTAAAAGGAACATTTTGGCTTTGCCAAATTCAAATTTTAAGTTTTCAAAAAGGCGTAAGAATTTTTTACTCGGTTTAGGGTTTTCTTAGCACAAAAAAATTGTACGGCCTCTCTCATGTCAAACCAGGCTGATTTCTGAAAGTTAAAAATCATTAAGGTGTAAAAGGAACATTTTGGCTTTGGCAAATTCGAATTTTAAGTTTTCAAAAAGGCATAAGAATTTTTTACTCGGTTTTAGGGTTTTCTTCGCACAAAAAAAATTATACGGCCACTCTCATGTCAAACCGGGTTGATTTCTGGAAGTGAAAAGTCATAAAGGTGTAAAAGGAACATTTTGGCTTTGGCAAATTTAAATTTTAAGTTTTCGAAAAGGCGTAAGAATTTTTTACTCGGTTTTAGGGTTTTCATAGCACAAAAAAATTATACGGCCTCTCTCATGTCAATCCGGGCTGATTTCTGATAGTGAAAAATCATTAAGGTGTAAAAGGAACATTTTGGCTTTGCCAAATTCAAATTTTAAGTTTTCAAAAAGGCGTAAGAATTTTTTACTCGGTTTAGGGTTTTCTTAGCACAAAAAAATTGTACGGCCTCTCTCATGTCAAACCAGGCTGATTTCTGAAAATTAAAAATCATTAAGGTGTAAAAGGAACATTTTGGCTTTGGCAAATTAGAATTTTAAGTTTTCAAAAAGGCATAAGAATTTTTTACTCGTTTTAGGGTTTTCTTCGCACAAAAAAAATTATACGGCCACTCTCATGTCAAACCGGGTTGATTTCTGAAGTGAAAAGTCATAAAGGTGTAAAAGGAACATTTTGGCTTTGGCAAATTAAATTTTAAGTTTTCGAAAAGGCGTAAGAATTTTTTACTCGGTTTTAGGGTTTTCATAGCACAAAAAAATTTATACGGCCACTCTCATGTCAATCCGGCTGATTTCTGATAGTGAAAAATCATTAAGGTGTAAAAGGAACATTTTGGCTTTGCCAAATTCAAATTTAAGTTTTCAAAAAGGCGTAAGAATTTTTTACTCGGTTTAGGGTTTTCTTAGCACAAAAAAATTGTACGGCCTCTCTCATGTCAAACCAGGCTGATTTCTGAAAGTTAAAAATCATTAAGGTGTAAAAGGAACATTTTGGCTTTGGCAAATTCGAATTTTAAGTTTTCAAAAAGGCATAAGAATTTTTTACTCGGTTTAGGGTTTTCTTCGCACAAAAAAAATTATACGGCCACTCTCATGTCAAACCGGGTTGATTTCTGAAGTGAAAAGTCATAAAGGTGTAAAAGGAACATTTTGGCTTTGGCAAATTTAAATTTTAAGTTTTCGAAAAGGCGTAAGAATTTTTTACTCGGTTTAGGGTTTTCATAGCACAAAAAAATTATACGGCCTCTCTCATGTCAATCCGGGCTGATTTCTGATAGTGAAAAATCATTAAGGTGTAAAAGGAACATTTTGGCTTTGCCAAATTCAAATTTTAAGTTTTCAAAAAGGCGTAAGAATTTTTTACTCGGTTTAGGGTTTTCTTAGCACAAAAAAATTGTACGGCCTCTCTCATGTCAAACCAGGCTGATTTCTGAAAGTTAAAAATCATTAAGGTGTAAAAGGAACATTTTGGCTTTGGCAAATTCGAATTTTAAGTTTTCAAAAAGGCATAAGAATTTTTTACTCGTTTTAGGGTTTTCTTCGCACAAAAAAAATTATACGGCCACTCTCATGTCAAACCGGGTTGATTTCTTGAAGTGAAAAGTCATTAAGGTGTAAAAGGAACATTTTGGCTTTGGCAAATTTAAATTTTAAGTTTTCGAAAAGGCGTAAGAATTTTTTACTCGGTTTAGGGTTTTCATAGCACAAAAAAATTTATAGCCTCTCTCATGTCAATCCGGTCTGATTCTGATAGTGAAAAATCAATAAGGTGTAAAAGGAACATTTTGGCTTTGCCAAATTCAAATTTTAAGTTTTCAAAAAGGCATACGAATTTTTACTCGGTTTGGGGTTTTCTTAACACAAAAAAATTGTACGGCCTCTCTCATGTCAAACCAGGCTGATTTCTGAAAGTTAAAAATCATTAAGGTGTAAAAGGAACAGTTTTGCTTGGCAAATTCGCAATTTAAGTTTCCAAAAAGGCATAAGAATTTTTTACTCGTTTTTAGGGTTTTTTCTTCGCACAAAAAAAATTATATGGCCACTCTAGTGTCAAACCTGGTTGATTTCTAGAATTGAAAAGTCATAAAGGTGTAAAAGGAATATTTTGGCTTTGGCAAATTTTAATTTTAAGTTTTCGAAAAGACGTAAGATTTTTTACTCGGTAATTTGTAATTTGTGCAAATTTCTCAGATATTCTCATGGAATTATCAAAAAAACATTCGTAATTTGTGCAAATTTCTCAAAAACTTCTTCCAACCAAGAAAAAGGATGTACTCAGTACTTGATGTTAAAATTCCACAAATTGAATTGCTTTACCATGGACATATACTCGAATATTCGCACGAAATCGAAATTTATCAAAAACTAAAAAAAAACGTCCATAACTGTGAAATTTTCTCAAAAACTTCTTCCAACCAAGAAATGACGTACTCAATACTTGATGTTAAAATTCTACAAATTGAATTGCTTTACGAAGACAAATACTCAAATAGTCGCGCGAAATCAAAATTTATCAAAATATAAAAAAACATCCAGAACTGTGAATTTTGATCAAAACTTCTTCCAACCAAGAAAAGATTTATCCATGACACGTACTCGGATATTCGCACTGAATCGAAATTCCTTAAAAATTGAAAAACTTACGTAATTTTTGAAAATTTCTCAAAAACATCTTTCAATCGTGATAATGATGTATTCAATACTAGATTTTAAAATTCCACAAATTGAATTGGTTTACGAAGACATACACTCGAATATCGCACGAAATCAAAATTTAACAAAAAATATAAAATACGTCCATAACTTTGAAATTTTCTCAAAAACTTCTTTCAACCATGAAAATGATGTATTAATGGAACATACTCAAATATCGAAGCAAATGAAAATTGACAAAAAAAATAGAAAACTAGCTTAATTTGTGTAAATTTCTCAAAACTTCTTCCAACCAAGAAAAACATGACACATAGTCGAATATTCGCACGGAATCTAAATTTATCAAAAAATAAAAAAAATTAAGTAATTTTTTAAAATTTCTCCAAAACTTTCCCAATCAAGAAAATGATGTATTCAATACTTGACGTTAAAATTCCACAAGTTGAATTGGTTGACGAATACATATACTCTAATATTCGTACGAAATCGAAATTTCTCAAAAAAATAAAAAAACAAACGTCCAAAACTGTGAAATTTGCTCAAAAACTTCTTCCAACCAAGAAAATGATGCATCCATGACACACTCTCGAATATTCGCACGAAATAAAAATTCATTAAAAATGAGAAACCTTACATAATTTGTGCAAATTTGTTCAAAAACTTCTTCAAACCAAGAAAATGATGTATGCATGCCACATACTCGAATGCTCACACGGAATCGCAATTTATCAAAAAAACTTACATAATTTTTGAAAACTTCATCCAACCAAGAAAATAATGTATTCAACACTTGATGTTGAAATTCTACAAATTGAATGGATTTAAAAGACATATATATACTCTAATATTCGCAGGAAATCGAAATTTTCAAAAAAATAGAAAAAAACGTCCATAACTATGAAATTTGCTCAAAAACTTCCTCCAACCAAGATATTGATGTATTCATGACACATACTCGAATATGGAAAGAACTCAAAATCTATCAATTAATCAAAAACTTGGGTATCTGCGCAACTTTCTCAAAAACATCTTCCAACAAAGAAAATGATGTACTCAATAACTGATGTTAAATTTCACAAATTGATTTGATTTACGAAGAGATATACTCGAATATTAGCACGAAATCGAAATTTATAAAAAAAAATAAAAAAAACGCCAAATAACTTGAAATTTGCTCCCAAGCAAAAAAAATTAATTATCCATGACACATTCTCAGATATTCTCATGGAAATATCAAAAAAACATTCGTAATTTGTGCAAATTTCTCAAAAACTTCTTCCAACCAAGAAAAGGATGTACTCTCGTATATTGATGATGTTTAAATTTCTCTACAATATAGAAATTGCTTTAAACGATATTAATATACTCGAAATTCGTCACTAACTGAAATTTATCAAAAAAAAAAAAACGTTCAAACTGTAAATTCTTACACATGAAATTGTCTTCAAATACTCCATAGATAGACGCAATCAATATTTGATGATAAAACCCTACAATTTGAATGCTTTAACGAAGATTAAATCTGAAATATCGGATAAATGCAAATTGCTAAAATGTAATTCTAATTTACAGAATTCTATAAATTTTGAATCAAAACTGTCAACCAAGAATTAAAACTTCCATAATTTGGATAACGGAGAAACATCGAATATTCTTAATAAATTTGAAAAGCAATATGGTTATTTCTAAAAAATTCTTGGAATCATGTTAATACATGAGAATGGGTATTTAGAAAAAGATTTGACAAAAAAAAAAAGAAAATTGGTTTAGAAGAAATTCTCGAATACCCAACGAATCAAAAGTCAACACAAAAGATAGAGTCACTCCTTAAGTATAAATTCTTCAAAATCACTTAAGCTTGAAAATATTTCTAATCAAAAAATTCTGAATCAGAACCTATGAATAATTTAAGATTAAAGATGAGGGTTAGTCAATACACATATAAATTCGTTCAATGTCCCTTCAACAAAAAATCATGACACAGTCCAAAGCTTGAAATATGGTTAAAATCCCGACCAAGTGTTTATAATATAAGCGCTTTCCCATCAAGAATTTGATTTTCCTTTTGACGAAAATTACAAGTTCATTTTATTTTTACATAACTCTCAAAAGCGAAAATGATTTTTCAAAAAAAGAAGAAAAGGAACAAAATGTGTTTAAAAAATATAAATATTTTTTACAAAACGCCGGGGAAGAGGTATGACTTCTTTATTGATATTGAAGAATCTATAAATTCAAATGGAAAAATTTATAACTTTGAAATTGAAAAAATCTTAACCTATCAAAAGATTTTATGTCTAAGAATGAACGGTGACAAGAAGTTAATCCTCCTGAAAAAATCTGACAATCAAGATTATGGAAAGAAGTAATGGCTTCACCATATAAAAAACTTCTAATGAAAAGTCATTCTAACAAAATAATATTTACTCAATTTAGCCCTAAAAAATTTCAAAAACTGACTAGGGTTGAACAGAAATCTCTAATAGAACTTTATGAAGAAAGTTTTATAGAGGACAAATTCTCTTGAAAACTGGAAGAAAACATGATCTTAATAACATGAACATTCCGATATCATGGAACTTATCAAAAACATTACAAAATTTGGCATTACTCAAAAATCTTCCTCCTTTAAAAATTGAGACAGATACGAAAGCACTAATGAAATAACAGTTCCTCATCGAAGAAATAAATTTATAAAAATAAAAGAAGAAATGTTCTAAAAAGAATAAAAATGAAAATCAACAAGAAATCAAGTGAATAAGATTATTCTTCAAAGGAATTTTTTAAAAAGAACATTCCACATTTAGTCCACGATCCAAACCAGTTATTCAACCAAGAAAAAGAGTCTTATAATTATGTTCAGTTCGAAATTGATTTGTCTGTGAATGGACATATATCGTATGGCACGAAATCAAGTTATGAAAAATATTACAATATATGGCTATGTTTGCTACATTTCAAGGATTAAGGGAACAGTGATAATGATATTCGCCTTAGCCATAACTGCTGGTTTTACTGGCAAAACTAAAAGGTTGGCGGGACTTTGGTCTCTCTGAAGAGGCTAGAACGCAAATCATTCATTCTGTTAAAACAGAACTCAACAATAATGTTCCTATGCAATATGCTAACGGAGTAGATACCCTTATCTACACAATTGCAAAACACTTCTTAGGAAAAACAACTCTACAACTTGAAAATAGTCAAGAACAATTAATCCGTTTGAAGTGTCCGACTTTGTCACATTTTAAATGGTATAAAGATGTTTTCTTCTCTAAAATCTTTACAAGGGAAGATTGCAATCCGAACTTCTGGAAAGAAAAATTCTTATCCGGTTTACCTTACTTATTTCCGAAAGAATAAAACAAAGATTAAAAGGAGATAACATGGAGAAATAATATTCCTTGGGAACATTATACTTATGGAGATCTTGCTTCAGAAGTATAAGAGAAGGAATCTCTCTTTGTAATGAATTAAGACTTCATAAACAGATTAAAAAAGAAAAATCTTCAGGAAGAAGAGATCTAGGAGATTTTGTGAACAAATTGGTTTCACTCCTTTAAAAGAAAAACATAGACTAAAAGGTCTAAATCAAGATATTATAATATAAAAATAAAAATGGAAGAATAGAGAAAATAGGGAGAATAGAGAGAAATCTAATTATTTTCCTAAAAAGGAAAAATATACGAAAAGATTTATTCCTCGAAATAGAATAGATAAATCTAAAGAGATTTATTGTTGGAAATGCCATAAGCCAGGACATTACGCTAATAAGTGTACAACGAAACAAAAAATAAATGAATTATCAATAGATGATGAATTAAAGAATTCTTTAATGAGAATAATGATATCTGATTCTGAATCACAGTCAGAAGATAATTCTCAACATACATCCGAAAACGATAGTTGTGATGGACAATGTAATTACTACAAAACACTTTGTCAAAGAAATGGTCTTTGTGTTCTTAATAAAGAAGAAAATTTGATTCTTGATCTAATAGATCAAACTAATGATCCAATTGTCAAAAGAAAGATAACTGAAAATTATCTAGACATTCGAAACAAAAATGAAAGATTTCAGAATAATAATTCTGAGAGATAAATAAAAGAACCAGTAAAATATAACCTAAATGATATCCTAAAAAGAGGAAGACAAAACGAAACTAAAATTGAAGTTTCTACAAATGATTTAAAAGGTGAAATAAATATTCTTAAAAAGAAATACAAGATTTAAAATCTAGATTTACATCTTTAGAATGTTCTGACTCTAAAAATAATGATGATCCAGAGAGGGAAGAAACTAATAAGTTAGGAGATGTAACATATTTAAATATGATAGACAGAGTTATAACTCATAAATGGCACATTAAATCCTTATTATTGTTCATAAGAATATTCTTTATCTGCCATTGCTATGGTAGATTCTGGTGCAGATTTAAACTGTATTAATGAAGGGTTAATACCCTCGAGATACTTTGAAAGACAACTGAAATACTTAATGTGCAGATGGTAGAAAACTTTTGGTTAATTATAAATTATCAAATACTGCTGTTTGTAATAAAGGTATTTGTCTTGAAATGCCATTTATAATGGTTAAAAATCTTTCTCACGATGTTATTCTTGGAAATCCATTTCTACATATGCTAAATCCTATAAGTAGTATAGATAGTGATGGTATAACAAATCAGATTAGTGGTCATGAGATAATATTCTCTTTTATTACTAAACCAAGGTCTAATGAGGTTAATAATCTCAAAACGAAGATCAAAAGAAAAGAAAAATTTCTTAACTCTTTATCAGAAGAGGTTAAGTATTCTGTTATTGATGAAAGGCTAAAGAGTCTGGAGATACAAAGAAGAATAAAGATTCTTCAAGAAAAAATAGAAAAAGAAATATGCTCGGAAATTCCTAATGCCTTCTGGGAAAGGAATAAACATATATTACACTTCCTTATATTAAAGAATTCAAGGAAGAACAGATTCCAACAAAAGATAGACCAATAGCTATGGGGCGGAAGCACCTCGAGATATGTAAGAAAGAAATTAATGATCTCTTAAAAGAAAAATTAATAAGAGAACTAAAAGTCCTTGGAGCTGTCCAGCTTTCTATGTAGAAAATGCTGCAGAATTGGAAAGAGGAGTTCCAAGACTAGTAATAAATTATAAACCTTTAAATAAGGTTCTACAATGGATAAGACATCCTATCCGAATAAAAATGATCTTTTAAGTAGATTATACTCTGCTAAGATTATGTCTAAATTTGACATGAAATCAGGATTTTGGCAAATTCAATTTGCTGAAAAAGATAAGTATAAGACATCATTTGCGGTTCCTTTCGGACACTACAAATGGAATGTAATGCCTTTTGGGCTTAAGAATGCTCAATCAGAATTTCAAAAAATAATGAATGATATTTTTAATGCTTATTCAGCATTTATAATTGTCTATATTGATGATGTTCTAATTTTCTCTACAGATATAGAACAACACTTTAAAATATTAATATATTTCTTAAAGTTGTCACTCAAGCTGGACTTGTAGTGTCACAACGAAAATAAAATTTTCAAACAAAGATAAGATTCTTAGGACATGAAATTGTTCATGGCACAATATTTTCTATAGATAGAGCAATAATATTTGCTGATAAATTCCCAGATAAAATTATTGATAAAAATCAATTACAAAGATTTTTAGATAGTCTAAATTATGTCTCTGAATTCTATAAAGATCTTGCTAAAGACACCAAACCAACCTTATTTGAAAGATTAAGGAAAAATCCTCTACCTTGGACAGAAAAGCATACTCTAGCAATACAACGAATTAAAGCTAAAGTAAAGGAAATTCCTTGTTTGGCCATTACTGATCCTAATGCATTAAAATTGTTGAAACTGATGCATCTGATGCAGGTTATGGAGTAATCCTTAAGCAAAGGATCAATAATTCAGAAACTTTAGTTCGCTTTACTTCTGGTACTTGGAGAGGAGCCGGAACGAAATTATCTACAATTAAAAAGGAATTTTAGCTATAGTACTTTGCATTCAAAAATTTGAAGCAGACTTAATAAATCAAAAATTTCTTTTGAGGATAGATTGCAGGGAATTCTATCTGTCTTTGATTTTGATATTGAGTTTATTAAAGGATCTTGTAATTGTTACCAGATTTCTTAACTCGTGAATTTTGCAGGAACATCATGAATAAACAAAAAGGAATGTTCTCATTTCCCAAGACTTATAAGTCTGTGGCTTCTACCTCTAAAGAGAGATACAAAATGAAAAACAAAAAGAAGTTCCTAAAGAGGAACAATTACGAGAAGATGCCTATGCAATAGCCATTGAAGCTACTGTGGCTAAAGAATTTATTTATCCTTACATCCATATTTCAACACAATGGATTATACCAGTTGAAGAGAAATATCTCAATCTTCAACCTAATGAGGTTGCATCATTTTACATGAAAATTTTTACCACACCAGCCTTATATCCTAAAGATTTTGTGTTCTATCAGGATATACTTGTTCATACTGGTTCAGTCATTTTTGCCCCTACAGAGAGGCAAGTAGGTGAATGGGCTTACTCTAAAGCCATTATTAAACGTATCATCACCGCTAATATGTGGGAGGAGATTTGAATAGAAACAAAGAAATTCTGGAACTAAATGCAGTTTCACATACTTTGATTATATTCATGCCTGGGAAGGAGCATTCTGCTATGATAACAGGCAGCGAAAATTTAGTTGGTGGATTCAATTTCAACTCACCCCTGAAATCACTAATTTTCCAAAGTGGTTCTTACAATGGTTTCTCAATTGGGGACTCCATCCTTTCATTCTTCCTGATGAAGTCAGGACTACATATTAACAATTTACTGCACGAAATATTTCTGCAAATTATCCTATTTTAATATTCACTGCCATATATCAGGTACCATGGATCGTTCGGTGGTAACCTTTCGTTACTACCAGAGAAAATTTCTAAAAAAGAAATTGTTATATGTTGCATTCCTTATTTAGGAAGAAAATATTAATTAAATGGTGGGAAAGTTTGAGTTTTTCAACAATTCAAAATTTTCTCTTAAAGGAAATATATTACAAACTTATTACAATAGTATACACTCATACAAACTATGAACTTAAAATTAGTTCATGATAGAAAGACTTGAATATTATCAAGATCATACATAGAATTTTTATACTGAGTTATTTAACTTGTATATTTGCTTGTTCTGCTTTGTCTTCAATGCCGTCCTTATATAGAGGCTGAGGATGCTTCTAGGTCTTCTAGTGGTGGATGAGTCATACTCCATTAGGTGGAGTGGTCTAAGATGCCTTCCGTAGTGGGTGGTAGTGGAGGTAGTGGTTGAGTGGTCCAATCAGCTTTATTGGATTCTTTTCGTAGTGGTTGTCAGGTCACTGTTGCCAGATGCCTTCTTTATGTCAGAAGTTTGTTGAGAGATGCTCCATTATCCCTTCTTTAATTTTTATGTCATTGTCATCTTTTAAGATGCTTGATGATTCCACTAACTGTTGTCCTCATAGTGGTGGTCCTTCCCCCATTTTTAAATTGGAAATATGTCATGTTAGGGGTCCAGTTGATTCTCCATGTTATGGATTCCTTCATCATCAAGTTGTTGCCAGTATCCTTCATCTTCACCATCAGGCCATGTATAGAAGTATAGCTCGTTTTTGAACTCTTCAGTACAATACAGACTCATGGGGAGTGTTTCAGCGAGTATGCGCTGAGCTAACTCGGTTTGAGATCCTGGATTGTAGTAGCCTCCAGTAGCATAAACCAGAGTAAATGGGGAATGTTTAATAATATGATAATCAGAATTAAATTTAATTCTCTTGAAATTTTTACGGTCTGAGCTCTGTGTTTAGCCATTAGTTGAACTGGGAACTCATGAGTTCGCATTTTTCGGTATTCAAATTGTTCCAAGTAAGGAAAATCATAGGGTTCCTGTCCTGGGACATATAGAGCTCCACAATATATTGTGCAAATTGTATATCCCGGAAGAGATAATGGTAAGAGGTTCTTGTTCAGTTCTTCATAATCCCATTCTGGAGAAATGGTGTCAACCATGATACAATAATTTGGATACTCGCGATCTTTTTTTATTTCATCCATTGCTTCCTGTAATATTTTAGGAGCTGCTTCAAACTTTGTGAATCGATGACACTGGATATACCCGATAAGGCCATAATCAAGTAATTTCCTGATCTCATCGGTAAAATCAAAGAGTTGGTTGATTCCAATCCGGATATGATTTTCATCATAGCTTTTGTATAAGGACCAACTTGGCCAAACAGAACTTTCCCGTTCATAAAGTATACAAGGAGATTCTTGTATTCATCTGGATTTGTTTTGACCTTTTCTGAATGATGAAGTTTACCTCATTAGGTAAATCTGCTATGCATTTTAGCATCAAATTCCTTCTTTCTTCAAGCGAAAATAGTGGTCGATGTGTCTCGGTTTTAGAGACTTTTGCAATATTTTCATGCTCGAAATAGTTTGCCAAATTGTGAAGAAAGTCTTTCATCTCATGTGTATTTTTATACTTATGAGCATTCCATATTGAATCGATCATATTCCTCTGATAGTGAGTCATAGCCTTTGGAGAAGGAAATAAGGACCATTTTTCTTTGGAGGATGATGATTCATCAATTGGTTTTTTCCCTTTGAGGGGATATCGCCTAAGTGGCATTCTTCTTGTAGAGGTTTCCTGCATAAACCACCAAACTAGGTTGTACATTAAATAAGAGGATAATTGTACATCTTTCATATTTGAAATTTTGAAGCAAGCTGTTATTATGCTTCCTTTGGCTGCAAATAATTTTTTATGAGCCAAATAACATTGTTTTATTATATCAAATATTCTATAAGAATAATTATATATGTTTTATATAAGTTTGAAACATATTGTATGTCTCCTGAAAATACTTGTAATTGATTTTTATCAGTAATTTTATCTGGAAATTTATCAGCAAATATTATTGCTCTATCTATAGAAATATTGTGCCATGAACAATTTCATGTCCTAAGAATCTTATCTTTGTTTGAAAAAGTTTTATTTTTCTTTGTGACACTACAAGTCCAGCTTGAGTGACAACTTTAAGAAATATATTAAGATGTTTAAAGTGTTGTTCTATATCTGTAGAGAAAATTAGAATATCATCAAGGAGTGAAACCAATTTGTTCACAAAAATCTCCTAGATCTCTTCTTCCTGAAGATTTTTCCCTTTTAATCTGTTTATGAAGTCTTAATTTATTGCAGAGAGAGATTCCTTCTCTTATAACTTCTGAAGCAAGATCTCCATAAGTATAATGTTCCCAAGGAATATTATTTCCCATGTTATCTCCTTTTAATCTTTGTTTTATTCTTTCGGAGAATAAGTAAGGTAAACCGGATAAGAATTTTCTTTCCAGAAGTTCAGATTGCAATCTTCCCTTGTAAAGATTTTAGAGAAGAAAACATCTTTATACCATTTAAAATGTGACAAAGTCGGACACTTCAAACGGATTAATTGTTCTTGACTATTTTCAAGTTGTAGAGTTGTTTTTCCTAAGAAGTGTTTTGCAATGGTGTAGATAAGGGTATCTACTCCGTTAACATATTGCATAGGAACATTATTGTTGAGTTCTGTTTTAACAGAATGAATAATTTGCGTTCTAGCCTCTTCAGAGAGACCAAAGTCCCACCAACCTTTTAGTTGGCCAGTAAAACACCAGTTATGGCTAAGGCGATATCTTTATCAACTGTTCCTTTAATCCTAGCTGTTGTAGCAAACATAGCCATATATTGTAATATGGTTCTAACTTGATACTCAGCCATACCATCTATGTTCCATTCACAGACAACATCACCTTCGAACTGAGCATAATTATAAGACTCTTTTCTTCAAGTTGAATATCCACTGGTGTTGGTCGTGGATAGTAATGTGGAATATTCTTTTTAAAAGGAAGTTCTCTTTTGAAGGAAGTAATCTTATTCACTTGATTATCTTGTTGATTTTCAACTTTTGTTCTTTTAAGAACATTTCTTCTAAGTCACTAATGTTTTTATCAAATTATTATCTTCAGATGAGGAACTGTTATCTTCATTAGTGCTTGCAGTATCTGTCTCAATTTTTAAAAAGGAGCAGTAGATTTTTCACTAATGCCAATCTTTTGTAATCTTTTGACTAGTTCTTCCATCATGTCGGAACTAGTTCCTGTTTTAAGATCAGGCTTTTCATTCCTTGTTTTAAAGAGAATTTTATCCTCTATAATACTTTCTTCAATAATCTCTCTATTAGAGATCTTTTAATCAACCCTAGTCAGCTGTTTCCCAATTGTTTTTAGGCTAAATTGGTAAATTATTTTGTTCAGCAATGACTTCTACATTAGAAGTCTTTTTATATGGCGAAGCCATAACTTCTTCATCCCTAATCTTGATTGTCAGATTTTGTTCAGGAGGATGTGTACTTCTTATCACCGTTCCATTCTTAGACATAAAATCTTGGTAAATAGATTCTACAGGTGATAATTCAGTTTCAAAGTTAGGAAATTTTTTCCTTTGAAGTTTATAGATTCTTTCAATAAAATAAAAGAAGTCTACCTCTTCCCCGGCGTTTTGTAAAAAATATTTATATTTTTAAACACATTAATTGTTCCTTTTCTTCTTTTAAGAAAAACCATTTTCGCTTTTGATAGTTATGTAAAGAATAAAATGATTCTTTAATATCTCCGTCAAAAGGAAAATCTAAATCTTGTGTTAAAGCGCTTATATTATAAACACTTGGATCGGGATCATAACCCATATCGGAAGCTGTTGGTGAGTCAGGATTAATTGTTGAAGGGACATGAACTTTATATGTTGGTTGACTAACTCCTTCATCATTAATCTTAAGACCTATTTTTCTAGGTTCTGACTCAGAATTTCTTTGATTAGAAATACTTCCTAAGCTTAAGTGATTTGAAGAACTTATACTTAAGCGAGTGACTCTATCTTTTGAGAATCTGATTTCCACATCTCCGTCTGGGTATTCTAGAATTTCTTCTAAGACCGAATTTTCTTTTTTCTTTGGTTCCGAAGCTTTTCTCTAAAACCCATGTCTCAGGTAACTTAACTTGATTCCAAGAGATTGTTTTAGGAATAACCATATTGCTTTTAGCAATATTTGTTAAGAATAACGTTGTTTCTCCCTTAGGCAAATTAGGAAGGTTCCTAATTGTGAGGTCCCGATCCTAATGTGGTGTTTAATTAACACATACTGATTAATTTGCGTAAACAGCGGAAGATTTATTTCAAAGGTCTTATCAAACGGCCCTAAAAAATTTTCGCTTTTAGGTGATACATATATACTGATACTTAAAATATGTAATTCCGGTTTCCAATTCAACATGTTGATCATAACATAGATTATCAAGTATATCATCAACCAGTAGTAGAATAATTAAAATACAGATACTCGGGGCATACCCCGGTAATTTAAAACATAAGTAAAAATATCTAACAACTACTGGGATGCAAAACATAAAATATAAACCTGAGCTCGCTCTCAAGGAGCTCTGGTATCTCTCGAGCGTCGCTGTCGAGTCGTGTAAGTATCGTCACTATGTCTCCTGTAAAGCCTGTCATGTCCGAACAACAAAAGACATGACAGCCTCCACAAAGGGGGTCAGTACCCCAGTACGAGAAATAAATAAATCATGTCAAGTGACAAAGATCATGCAATGCATACCATGTATGAATGCGATGTATGAATGGGTACAAGGAATCGAATATCAAGATACCAAAATCGGAGTCCAAAGGAAGGTATCATCAAATCATCAAAGCTTGAGCAGAGGGTGACAGTATACGTACATTGCGCTAGGGAAACTCATCCTATGTACGTTACTGCATCCAGCCCTCGTGTCTAGGTCCGGTCGCACCTGCACGTGACTACAGTTACTACCTATACTGCCTGTCATCGCCATGCTCGTCGTACCCGACACTCAGAGTAAGTCAACTCAGTCAAATCATGGATATCAAAGGAATGATAGATCAATATGATATGCCCATGAATCATTTATGCATCAAATGACATATGCAACTCAATATATCATGCAATCTCATGTGAAAGTATATACAAATCATGTAATTTCACATATCATGTAATCCAAGACATTCATCATGTCATATAGTCACATAAGAATCATATAGTGACAAATAAGTCATATAAATCAAATAATGACATATAAGGCCATACATTAGCATCATTACACGTCTTTGCCAGACGTCATGATAAAACTCATTTCAACGTACCTCAAACCGTTAGCTAATTACCAAGTGATCCTCGACTCAACCTTAGGATTAAAAACCTGGCCATAACAGTTCCAAATACAACATAATGTCACATACTAGCCTTAAACATATCAAAATAAACTCAAACTTAGACCCAAAACCAATTCTCTAAATTTCAGCCTGCGCAACCGTAGAGATCGGCTCATAACTTGTCCGATACTTAATAAAATCACATGGGTCCAATTTATTTTCAAATCTAACTCAAAAATGAACATTTCATCAGTTCAACGCATCTTCAAATTCGTTCATTTAGCCAAGGTAAAATGGCCAAGAACAATCTGCTGGAAAAACAGGACAATTTACCAAATTCCAGCCTGACCCATGTTTGTATAAACATCATAATAAATTCATATGAAGTCCAAATGACTTGAGGCTAGTGGGAAAATCACGAAAACCCAAAGTACTACAGTTCATATTTGAAGTCCAGAAGCTAGTTCGCTCATCTAGAGGCACATGCAAAACAAAGTATGACAGTTTTAAAAATACTTATACACTCTGTTTTGACAGAGTGAGCAGTTCTAGGAAAAAGTGCATATCTTGCACAAATAACTCCAAATCATGTGAGGCCAGTTTCTAATGCAAGATAACTCAAAGGTTTACAACTTTTATTCAGACACCAAGGTCAAAATCGTAGCACATTTGGCCCAGATTTACCAAGAACACACTGCATGTGCAACCCGCCTACATGCATGTTTCAGATTGTGCATCTTGTGGTAAAACATCATAACTCATTCATTTTAAGCCCAAATCGTCTCAAATTTTAACCACAGAAAGATTTCTTACTTATCTATGAATTGTGTTTGAAACTCAACCTCAAATTCGAAACTTAACTAAGCCCAAAATTCGAAATGACAGATACATGCATGCTGAAATCTGTTGCACACTTTTTGACAGCAAGAATTTAACTTCACTCATTTACATTCTAATGTAATTTCATCATTCAACTCAATCCAGCCTATAATTGCAAAGAATACATGTATACCTTCTATAATCTTCCAGATTTGAAGCTTAATCATCCACCAAAACGTCCGGCGCTTGCGAATTACGACAAACCGCAGCCGTTTCTTCCACACTTCGGATCTTACCCTTTTCTTGCTGCAATTTCGAAATCTATTGCTTTTTTCTTTCTCCCAAATTCTTGTTTAATTTCAGTTTCTATGCATTGTTCCTAGTTTGCATGAAGGTTTGAGAAGAATGAACAGCAGAAGAGAAGAAGGAAAGGGCAACCAAAATGAGATGGAGGAATTGATTTCAAGGTTCTTTGCATGTGTAAGCTTTTTCTTTTCGATAGTTCCAATGCCATCAGCCTAAATAATGGCTTGCAATTACAATTCAGTAGAGAAACGTGCAGACTTCCTTTTTTATTTTTATTTTTATTTTGTGTCGTAGTCCGGAACAATTTAATTCGTAGTCTATATTTTTATCATCGGGTTTTCTCAAAATTCCACTACTTTTTCCACTAATATAGTATTTTTTCAATTTCAAATTGTGATACTTCACATTGATACCAATTATCCAAACGCTTAACTAATTAATCATCCGGGTTTGAATAATTATCGTTCATCCAGATTAATTAGTAACGGGGTCTTACACTTCTTCCCTCTTAAAATGATTTCGTCCTCGAAATCACAAAACTGGGTATAACTTAAAAATTTAAATCATATGAGATGTCTCAATCTCATTCATAGATACATAAGGATCATCATGTATCAATGACAACTGTTGTGGTCGTCTCAACGATCTACCACTTAATCAAATTTCTCTATGATTCCACAAAGTTCAAAAATATCGAGGCAACATCAAACCTCACTTAACGAATTATATTGACCATCACAAATGTAATATTTATATTACTTGATCTCAACTCGATAGTCTAACGATATATTTCTCTTTGGCGTAGCAAATCTGCTCACCTCAAGCCAAATTTTAATCGTTTCTGGCATTTTTTCAATAATCTTAAGTTATGCCAAATTTCTTATCATTTTCTATCATCATATCAGCGATCGGTAATTCTGGCTCTGCAAAACCTGAACCGATGCCATCCCAAAAGTTGTCTGAAACTTAAATTATAGAAAAATTCTACTGGTGAATAGTGATTTCTATCAATTCCCACTAAATCACCACTATTAATTGAGACAAAACTTCCAAAATCTGGATATTTTCTCAGTTGATCCATCTGTATGGGTATGCTAAGCATACTCATTGCTAACTTAGTATCCATTACATTCTGAAAATAGTTTAATTCTGATATTATCCTCGGATGTCAATCAGATACATATTATTAAAGAAACTTACTGTAACTAAACCACATTATCCATATCTTAAACATGTCGTCTTCTCATAGACATATAGACTATCATATGAAATCAATATCTTGTATTGAATAGTCAATCAATTTCGATTCAACTTGTTTCACAATCTATGTTTGTAAATATTTTGAGTTATAAAACTCAAAACTAGAAATCCCAAATTCGTTGTGGTATTTACAAATCCTGTAATATCCCACTAGGTCTCGTATTTTTATCTTGACCTGCTGGCATGTCAAACAATTTTGCCACAAAATTCAAAAATTTCTTTCTTATACCATCTCATCATAAATAGGATCTCGAGAATGATACATCTCATCATTCCAGAATAACACTATATGTTCTTATAGTGTGTTTCTGTTGTAATACGTCTTTC
>CAJQUN010001981.1:0-37338 GCA_907163345.1 Haberlea rhodopensis
AAAAACCTTCTTCCAACCAAAAAATTATTACTCAAGACACATACTCTTATAATTGCACGAAAAAGAAATTTATCAAAAATAAAAAAAAACGTCCGAATTGTTAAAATTTCTCAATACTTATTCGAACCAAGAAAATGATGTACTCACATATATACTCGAATATTCGCACGAAATCGAAATTTATCAAAAAATCAAAAAACTTACGTAATTCTGAAAATTTCTCAAAACCTTCTTCCAACCAAGAAAATTATGTACTCAGACACATACTCTTATAATTGCACGAAATAGAAAAAATTTAAAAAAAATCAAATTGTTAAAATTTCTCAAATACTTATTCGAACAAGAAAATGATTACTCAAGACATATACTCTCGAATATTCGCACGAAATCGAAATTTATCAAAAAATCAAAAACTTACGTAATTCTGAAAATTTCTCAAAACCTTCTTCCAACCAAGAAAATTATGTACTCAAGACACATACTCTTATAATTGCACGAAAAAAAAATTTATCAAAAATCAAAAAAACGTCCGAAATTGTTAAATTTCTCAAATACTTATTCGAACCAAGAAAATGATGTACTCAAGACATATACTCGAATATTCGCACGAAATCGAAATTTATCAAAAAATCAAAAAACTTACGTAATTCTGAAAATTTCTCAAAACCTTCTTCCAACCAAGAAAAATTATGTACTCAAGACACATACTCTTATAATTGCACGAAATAGAAATTTATCAAAAAATCAAAAAAAACGTCCGAAATTGTTAAAATTTCTCAAATACTTATTCGAACCAAGAAAATGATGTACTCAAGACATATACTCGAATATTCGCACGAAATCGAATTTATCAAAAAATCAAAAAACTTACGTAATTCTGAAAATTTCTCAAAACCTTCTTCCAACCAAGAAAATTATGTACTCAAGACACATACTCTTATAATTGCACGAAATAGAAATTTATCAAAAATAAAAAAACGTCCGAAATTGTTAAAATTTCTCAAATACTTATTCGAACCAAGAAAATGATGTACTCAGACATATACTCGAATATTCGCACGAAATCGAAATTTATCAAAAAATCAAAAAACTTACGTAATTCTGAAAATTTCTCAAAACCTTCTTCCAACCAAGAAAATTATGTACTCAAGACACATACTCTTATAATTGCACGAAATAGAAATTTATCAAAAAATCAAAAAAACGTCCGAAATTGTTAAAATTTCTCAAATACTTATTCGAACCAAGAAAATGATGTACTCTAGACATATACTCGAATATTCGCACGAAATCGAAATTTATCAAAAAATCAAAAAACTTACGTAATTCTGAAAATTTCTCAAAACCTTCTTCCAACCAAGAAAATTATGTACTCAAGACACATACTCTTATAATTGCACGAAATAGAAATTTATCAAAAACAAAAAAACGTCCGAAATTGTTAAAATTTCTCAAATACTTATTCGAACCAAGAAAATGATGTACTCAAGACATATACTCGAATATTCGCACGAAATCGAAATTTATCAAAAAATCAAAAAACTTACGTAATTCTGAAAATTTCTCAAAACCTTCTTCCAACCAAGAAAATTATGTACTCAAGACACATACTCTTATAATTGCACGAAATAGAAATTTATCAAAAATCAAAAAAACGTCCGAAATTGTTAAAATTTCTCAAATACTTATTCGAACCAAGAAAATGATGTACTCAAGACATATACTCGAATATTCGCACGAAATCGAAATTTATCAAAAAATCAAAAAACTTACGTAATTCTGAAAATTTCTCAAAACCTTCTTCCAACCAAGAAAATTATGTACTCAAGACACATACTCTTATAATTGCACGAAATAGAAATTTATCAAAAATCAAAAAAACGTCCGAAATTGTTAAAATTTCTCAAATACTTATTCGAACCAAGAAAATGATGTACTCAGACATATACTCGAATATTCGCACGAAATCGAAATTTATCAAAAAATCAAAAAACTTACGTAATTCTGAAAATTTCTCAAAACCTTCTTCCAACCAAGAAAATTATGTACTCAAGACACATACTCTTATAATTGCACGAAATAGAAATTTATCAAAAATCAAAAAAACGTCCGAAATTGTTAAAATTTCTCAAATACTTATTCGAACCAAGAAAATGATGTACTCAAGACATATACTCGAATATTCGCACGAAATCGAAATTTATCAAAAAATCAAAAAACTTACGTAATTCTGAAAATTTCTCAAAACCTTCTTCCAACCAAGAAAATTATGTACTCAAGACACATACTCTTATAATTGCACGAAATAGAAATTTATCAAAAATCAAAAAAACGTCCGAAATTGTTAAAATTTCTCAAATACTTATTCGAACCAAGAAAATGATGTACTCAAGACATATACTCGAATATTCGCACGAAATCGAAATTTATCAAAAAATCAAAAAACTTACGTAATTCTGAAAATTTCTCAAAACCTTCTTCCAACCAAGAAAATTATGTACTCAAGACACATACTCTTATAATTGCACGAAATAGAAATTTATCAAAAAATCAAAAAAACGTCCGAAATTGTTAAAATTTCTCAAATACTTATTCGAACCAAGAAAATGATGTACTCAAGACATATACTCGAATATTCGCACGAAATCGAAATTTATCAAAAAATCAAAAAACTTACGTAATTCTGAAAATTTCTCAAAACCTTCTTCCAACCAAGAAAATTATGTACTCAAGACACATACTCTTATAATTGCACGAAATAGAAATTTATCAAAAAATCAAAAAAACGTCCGAAATTGTTAAAATTTCTCAAATACTTATTCGAACCAAGAAAATGATGTACTCAAGACATATACTCGAATATTCGCACGAAATCGAAATTTATCAAAAAATCAAAAAACTTACGTAATTCTGAAAATTTCTCAAAACCTTCTTCCAACCAAGAAAATTATGTACTCAAGACACATACTCTTATAATTGCACGAAATAGAAATTTATCAAAAAATCAAAAAAACGTCCGAAATTGTTAAAATTTCTCAAATACTTATTCGAACCAAGAAAATGATGTACTCAAGACATATACTCGAATATTCGCACGAAATCGAAATTTATCAAAAAATCAAAAAACTTACGTAATTCTGAAAATTTCTCAAAACCTTCTTCCAACCAAGAAAATTATGTACTCAAGACACATACTCTTATAATTGCACGAAATAGAAATTTATCAAAAATCAAAAAAACGTCCGAAATTGTTAAAATTTCTCAAATACTTATTCGAACCAAGAAAATGATGTACTCAAGACATATACTCGAATATTCGCACGAAATCGAAATTTATCAAAAAATCAAAAAACTTACGTAATTCTGAAAATTTCTCAAAACCTTCTTCCAACCAAGAAAATTATGTACTCAAGACACATACTCTTATAATTGCACGAAATAGAAATTTATCAAAAATCAAAAAAAACGTCCGAAATTGTTAAAATTTCTCAAATACTTATTCGAACCAAGAAAATGATGTACTCAAGACATATACTCGAATATTCGCACGAAATCGAAATTTATCAAAAAATCAAAAAACTTACGTAATTCTGAAAATTTCTCAAAACCTTCTTCCAACCAAGAAAATTATGTACTCAAGACACATACTCTTATAATTGCACGAAATAGAAATTTATCAAAAAAAAAAAACGTCCGAAATTGTTAAAATTTCTCAAATACTTATTCGAACCAAGAAAATGATGTACTCAAGACATATACTCGAATATTCGCACGAAATCGAAATTTATCAAAAAATCAAAAAACTTACGTAATTCTGAAAATTTCTCAAAACCTTCTTCCAACCAAGAAAATTATGTACTCAAGACACATACTCTTATAATTGCACGAAATAGAAATTTATCAAAAAATCAAAAAAACGTCCGAAATTGTTAAAATTTCTCAAATACTTATTCGAACCAAGAAAATGATGTACTCAAGACATATACTCGAATATTCGCACGAAATCGAAATTTATCAAAAAATCAAAAAACTTACGTAATTCTGAAAATTTCTCAAAACCTTCTTCCAACCAAGAAAATTATGTACTCAAGACACATACTCTTATAATTGCACGAAATAGAAATTTATCAAAAAATCAAAAAAACGTCCGAAATTGTTAAAATTTCTCAAATACTTATTCGAACCAAGAAAATGATGTACTCAAGACATATACTCGAATATTCGCACGAAATCGAAATTTATCAAAAAATCAAAAAACTTACGTAATTCTGAAAATTTCTCAAAACCTTCTTCCAACCAAGAAAATTATGTACTCAAGACACATACTCTTATAATTGCACGAAATAGAAATTTATCAAAAAATCAAAAAAACGTCCGAAATTGTTAAAATTTCTCAAATACTTATTCGAACCAAGAAAATGATGTACTCAAGACATATACTCGAATATTCGCACGAAATCGAAATTTATCAAAAAATCAAAAAACTTACGTAATTCTGAAAATTTCTCAAAACCTTCTTCCAACCAAGAAAATTATGTACTCAAGACACATACTCTTATAATTGCACGAAATAGAAATTTATCAAAAATCAAAAAAACGTCCGAAATTGTTAAAATTTCTCAAATACTTATTCGAACCAAGAAAATGATGTACTCAAGACATATACTCGAATATTCGCACGAAATCGAAATTTATCAAAAAATCAAAAAACTTACGTAATTCTGAAAATTTCTCAAAACCTTCTTCCAACCAAGAAAATTATGTACTCAAGACACATACTCTTATAATTGCACGAAATAGAAATTTATCAAAAAAAAAAAAACGTCCGAAATTGTTAAAATTTCTCAAATACTTATTCGAACCAAGAAAATGATGTACTCAAGACATATACTCGAATATTCGCACGAAATCGAAATTTATCAAAAAATCAAAAAACTTACGTAATTCTGAAAATTTCTCAAAACCTTCTTCCAACCAAGAAAATTATGTACTCAAGACACATACTCTTATAATTGCACGAAATAGAAATTTATCAAAAAATCAAAAAAACGTCCGAAATTGTTAAAATTTCTCAAATACTTATTCGAACCAAGAAAATGATGTACTCAAGACATATACTCGAATATTCGCACGAAATCGAAATTTATCAAAAAATCAAAAAACTTACGTAATTCTGAAAATTTCTCAAAACCTTCTTCCAACCAAGAAAATTATGTACTCAAGACACATACTCTTATAATTGCACGAAATAGAAATTTATCAAAAAAAAAAAAAAACGTCCGAAATTGTTAAAATTTCTCAAATACTTATTCGAACCAAGAAAATGATGTACTCAAGACATATACTCGAATATTCGCACGAAATCGAAATTTATCAAAAAATCAAAAAACTTACGTAATTCTGAAAATTTCTCAAAACCTTCTTCCAACCAAGAAAATTATGTACTCAAGACACATACTCTTATAATTGCACGAAATAGAAATTTATCAAAAAATCAAAAAAACGTCCGAAATTGTTAAAATTTCTCAAATACTTATTCGAACCAAGAAAATGATGTACTCAAGACATATACTCGAATATTCGCACGAAATCGAAATTTATCAAAAAATCAAAAAACTTACGTAATTCTGAAAATTTCTCAAAACCTTCTTCCAACCAAGAAAATTATGTACTCAAGACACATACTCTTATAATTGCACGAAATAGAAATTTATCAAAAAATCAAAAAAACGTCCGAAATTGTTAAAATTTCTCAAATACTTATTCGAACCAAGAAAATGATGTACTCAAGACATATACTCGAATATTCGCACGAAATCGAAATTTATCAAAAAATCAAAAAACTTACGTAATTCTGAAAATTTCTCAAAACCTTCTTCCAACCAAGAAAATTATGTACTCAAGACACATACTCTTATAATTGCACGAAATAGAAATTTATCAAAAATCAAAAAAACGTCCGAAATTGTTAAAATTTCTCAAATACTTATTCGAACCAAGAAAATGATGTACTCAAGACATATACTCGAATATTCGCACGAAATCGAAATTTATCAAAAAATCAAAAAACTTACGTAATTCTGAAAATTTCTCAAAACCTTCTTCCAACCAAGAAAATTATGTACTCAAGACACATACTCTTATAATTGCACGAAATAGAAATTTATCAAAAAATCAAAAAAACGTCCGAAATTGTTAAAATTTCTCAAATACTTATTCGAACCAAGAAAATGATGTACTCAAGACATATACTCGAATATTCGCACGAAATCGAAATTTATCAAAAAATCAAAAAACTTACGTAATTCTGAAAATTTCTCAAAACCTTCTTCCAACCAAGAAAATTATGTACTCAAGACACATACTCTTATAATTGCACGAAATAGAAATTTATCAAAAAATCAAAAAAACGTCCGAAATTGTTAAAATTTCTCAAATACTTATTCGAACCAAGAAAATGATGTACTCAAGACATATACTCGAATATTCGCACGAAATCGAAATTTATCAAAAAATCAAAAAACTTACGTAATTCTGAAAATTTCTCAAAACCTTCTTCCAACCAAGAAAATTATGTACTCAAGACACATACTCTTATAATTGCACGAAATAGAAATTTATCAAAAAATCAAAAAAACGTCCGAAATTGTTAAAATTTCTCAAATACTTATTCGAACCAAGAAAATGATGTACTCAAGACATATACTCGAATATTCGCACGAAATCGAAATTTATCAAAAAATCAAAAAACTTACGTAATTCTGAAAATTTCTCAAAACCTTCTTCCAACCAAGAAAATTATGTACTCAAGACACATACTCTTATAATTGCACGAAATAGAAATTTATCAAAAAAAAAAAACGTCCGAAATTGTTAAAATTTCTCAAATACTTATTCGAACCAAGAAAATGATGTACTCAAGACATATACTCGAATATTCGCACGAAATCGAAATTTATCAAAAAATCAAAAAACTTACGTAATTCTGAAAATTTCTCAAAACCTTCTTCCAACCAAGAAAATTATGTACTCAAGACACATACTCTTATAATTGCACGAAATAGAAATTTATCAAAAATCAAAAAAACGTCCGAAATTGTTAAAATTTCTCAAATACTTATTCGAACCAAGAAAATGATGTACTCAAGACATATACTCGAATATTCGCACGAAATCGAAATTTATCAAAAAATCAAAAAACTTACGTAATTCTGAAAATTTCTCAAAACCTTCTTCCAACCAAGAAAATTATGTACTCAAGACACATACTCTTATAATTGCACGAAATAGAAATTTATCAAAAAATCAAAAAAACGTCCGAAATTGTTAAAATTTCTCAAATACTTATTCGAACCAAGAAAATGATGTACTCAAGACATATACTCGAATATTCGCACGAAATCGAAATTTATCAAAAAATCAAAAAACTTACGTAATTCTGAAAATTTCTCAAAACCTTCTTCCAACCAAGAAAATTATGTACTCAAGACACATACTCTTATAATTGCACGAAATAGAAATTTATCAAAAAATCAAAAAAACGTCCGAAATTGTTAAAATTTCTCAAATACTTATTCGAACCAAGAAAATGATGTACTCAAGACATATACTCGAATATTCGCACGAAATCGAAATTTATCAAAAAATCAAAAAACTTACGTAATTCTGAAAATTTCTCAAAACCTTCTTCCAACCAAGAAAATTATGTACTCAAGACACATACTCTTATAATTGCACGAAATAGAAATTTATCAAAAAATCAAAAAAACGTCCGAAATTGTTAAAATTTCTCAAATACTTATTCGAACCAAGAAAATGATGTACTCAAGACATATACTCGAATATTCGCACGAAATCGAAATTTATCAAAAAATCAAAAAACTTACGTAATTCTGAAAATTTCTCAAAACCTTCTTCCAACCAAGAAAATTATGTACTCAAGACACATACTCTTATAATTGCACGAAATAGAAATTTATCAAAAAATCAAAAAAACGTCCGAAATTGTTAAAATTTCTCAAATACTTATTCGAACCAAGAAAATGATGTACTCAAGACATATACTCGAATATTCGCACGAAATCGAAATTTATCAAAAAATCAAAAAACTTACGTAATTCTGAAAATTTCTCAAAACCTTCTTCCAACCAAGAAAATTATGTACTCAAGACACATACTCTTATAATTGCACGAAATAGAAATTTATCAAAAAATCAAAAAAACGTCCGAAATTGTTAAAATTTCTCAAATACTTATTCGAACCAAGAAAATGATGTACTCAAGACATATACTCGAATATTCGCACGAAATCGAAATTTATCAAAAAATCAAAAAACTTACGTAATTCTGAAAATTTCTCAAAACCTTCTTCCAACCAAGAAAATTATGTACTCAAGACACATACTCTTATAATTGCACGAAATAGAAATTTATCAAAAAATCAAAAAAACGTCCGAAATTGTTAAAATTTCTCAAATACTTATTCGAACCAAGAAAATGATGTACTCAAGACATATACTCGAATATTCGCACGAAATCGAAATTTATCAAAAAATCAAAAAACTTACGTAATTCTGAAAATTTCTCAAAACCTTCTTCCAACCAAGAAAATTATGTACTCAAGACACATACTCTTATAATTGCACGAAATAGAAATTTATCAAAAAATCAAAAAAACGTCCGAAATTGTTAAAATTTCTCAAATACTTATTCGAACCAAGAAAATGATGTACTCAAGACATATACTCGAATATTCGCACGAAATCGAAATTTATCAAAAAATCAAAAAACTTACGTAATTCTGAAAATTTCTCAAAACCTTCTTCCAACCAAGAAAATTATGTACTCAAGACACATACTCTTATAATTGCACGAAATAGAAATTTATCAAAAAATCAAAAAAACGTCCGAAATTGTTAAAATTTCTCAAATACTTATTCGAACCAAGAAAATGATGTACTCAAGACATATACTCGAATATTCGCACGAAATCGAAATTTATCAAAAAATCAAAAAACTTACGTAATTCTGAAAATTTCTCAAAACCTTCTTCCAACCAAGAAAATTATGTACTCAAGACACATACTCTTATAATTGCACGAAATAGAAATTTATCAAAAAATCAAAAAAACGTCCGAAATTGTTAAAATTTCTCAAATACTTATTCGAACCAAGAAAATGATGTACTCAAGACATATACTCGAATATTCGCACGAAATCGAAATTTATCAAAAAATCAAAAAACTTACGTAATTCTGAAAATTTCTCAAAACCTTCTTCCAACCAAGAAAATTATGTACTCAAGACACATACTCTTATAATTGCACGAAATAGAAATTTATCAAAAATCAAAAAAACGTCCGAAATTGTTAAAATTTCTCAAATACTTATTCGAACCAAGAAAATGATGTACTCAAGACATATACTCGAATATTCGCACGAAATCGAAATTTATCAAAAAATCAAAAAACTTACGTAATTCTGAAAATTTCTCAAAACCTTCTTCCAACCAAGAAAATTATGTACTCAAGACACATACTCTTATAATTGCACGAAATAGAAATTTATCAAAAAATCAAAAAAACGTCCGAAATTGTTAAAATTTCTCAAATACTTATTCGAACCAAGAAAATGATGTACTCAAGACATATACTCGAATATTCGCACGAAATCGAAATTTATCAAAAAATCAAAAAACTTACGTAATTCTGAAAATTTCTCAAAACCTTCTTCCAACCAAGAAAATTATGTACTCAAGACACATACTCTTATAATTGCACGAAATAGAAATTTATCAAAAATCAAAAAAACGTCCGAAATTGTTAAAATTTCTCAAATACTTATTCGAACCAAGAAAATGATGTACTCAAGACATATACTCGAATATTCGCACGAAATCGAAATTTATCAAAAAATCAAAAAACTTACGTAATTCTGAAAATTTCTCAAAACCTTCTTCCAACCAAGAAAATTATGTACTCAAGACACATACTCTTATAATTGCACGAAATAGAAATTTATCAAAAAATCAAAAAAACGTCCGAAATTGTTAAAATTTCTCAAATACTTATTCGAACCAAGAAAATGATGTACTCAAGACATATACTCGAATATTCGCACGAAATCGAAATTTATCAAAAAATCAAAAAACTTACGTAATTCTGAAAATTTCTCAAAACCTTCTTCCAACCAAGAAAATTATGTACTCAAGACACATACTCTTATAATTGCACGAAATAGAAATTTATCAAAAATCAAAAAAACGTCCGAAATTGTTAAAATTTCTCAAATACTTATTCGAACCAAGAAAATGATGTACTCAAGACATATACTCGAATATTCGCACGAAATCGAAATTTATCAAAAAATCAAAAAACTTACGTAATTCTGAAAATTTCTCAAAACCTTCTTCCAACCAAGAAAATTATGTACTCAAGACACATACTCTTATAATTGCACGAAATAGAAATTTATCAAAAAAAAAAAAAACGTCCGAAATTGTTAAAATTTCTCAAATACTTATTCGAACCAAGAAAATGATGTACTCAAGACATATACTCGAATATTCGCACGAAATCGAAATTTATCAAAAAATCAAAAAACTTACGTAATTCTGAAAATTTCTCAAAACCTTCTTCCAACCAAGAAAATTATGTACTCAAGACACATACTCTTATAATTGCACGAAATAGAAATTTATCAAAAATCAAAAAAACGTCCGAAATTGTTAAAATTTCTCAAATACTTATTCGAACCAAGAAAATGATGTACTCAAGACATATACTCGAATATTCGCACGAAATCGAAATTTATCAAAAAATCAAAAAACTTACGTAATTCTGAAAATTTCTCAAAACCTTCTTCCAACCAAGAAAATTATGTACTCAAGACACATACTCTTATAATTGCACGAAATAGAAATTTATCAAAAAATAAAAAAAACGTCCGAAATTGTTAAAATTTCTCAAATACTTATTCGAACCAAGAAAATGATGTACTCAAGACATATACTCGAATATTCGCACGAAATCGAAATTTATCAAAAAATCAAAAAACTTACGTAATTCTGAAAATTTCTCAAAACCTTCTTCCAACCAAGAAAATTATGTACTCAAGACACATACTCTTATAATTGCACGAAATAGAAATTTATCAAAAAATCAAAAAAACGTCCGAAATTGTTAAAATTTCTCAAATACTTATTCGAACCAAGAAAATGATGTACTCAAGACATATACTCGAATATTCGCACGAAATCGAAATTTATCAAAAAATCAAAAAACTTACGTAATTCTGAAAATTTCTCAAAACCTTCTTCCAACCAAGAAAATTATGTACTCAAGACACATACTCTTATAATTGCACGAAATAGAAATTTATCAAAAAATCAAAAAAACGTCCGAAATTGTTAAAATTTCTCAAATACTTATTCGAACCAAGAAAATGATGTACTCAAGACATATACTCGAATATTCGCACGAAATCGAAATTTATCAAAAAATCAAAAAACTTACGTAATTCTGAAAATTTCTCAAAACCTTCTTCCAACCAAGAAAATTATGTACTCAAGACACATACTCTTATAATTGCACGAAATAGAAATTTATCAAAAATCAAAAAAACGTCCGAAATTGTTAAAATTTCTCAAATACTTATTCGAACCAAGAAAATGATGTACTCAAGACATATACTCGAATATTCGCACGAAATCGAAATTTATCAAAAAATCAAAAAACTTACGTAATTCTGAAAATTTCTCAAAACCTTCTTCCAACCAAGAAAATTATGTACTCAAGACACATACTCTTATAATTGCACGAAATAGAAATTTATCAAAAAATCAAAAAAACGTCCGAAATTGTTAAAATTTCTCAAATACTTATTCGAACCAAGAAAATGATGTACTCAAGACATATACTCGAATATTCGCACGAAATCGAAATTTATCAAAAAATCAAAAAACTTACGTAATTCTGAAAATTTCTCAAAACCTTCTTCCAACCAAGAAAATTATGTACTCAAGACACATACTCTTATAATTGCACGAAATAGAAATTTATCAAAAATCAAAAAAACGTCCGAAATTGTTAAAATTTCTCAAATACTTATTCGAACCAAGAAAATGATGTACTCAAGACATATACTCGAATATTCGCACGAAATCGAAATTTATCAAAAAATCAAAAAACTTACGTAATTCTGAAAATTTCTCAAAACCTTCTTCCAACCAAGAAAATTATGTACTCAAGACACATACTCTTATAATTGCACGAAATAGAAATTTATCAAAAATCAAAAAAACGTCCGAAATTGTTAAAATTTCTCAAATACTTATTCGAACCAAGAAAATGATGTACTCAAGACATATACTCGAATATTCGCACGAAATCGAAATTTATCAAAAAATCAAAAAACTTACGTAATTCTGAAAATTTCTCAAAACCTTCTTCCAACCAAGAAAATTATGTACTCAAGACACATACTCTTATAATTGCACGAAATAGAAATTTATCAAAAATCAAAAAAACGTCCGAAATTGTTAAAATTTCTCAAATACTTATTCGAACCAAGAAAATGATGTACTCAAGACATATACTCGAATATTCGCACGAAATCGAAATTTATCAAAAAATCAAAAAACTTACGTAATTCTGAAAATTTCTCAAAACCTTCTTCCAACCAAGAAAATTATGTACTCAAGACACATACTCTTATAATTGCACGAAATAGAAATTTATCAAAAAATCAAAAAAACGTCCGAAATTGTTAAAATTTCTCAAATACTTATTCGAACCAAGAAAATGATGTACTCAAGACATATACTCGAATATTCGCACGAAATCGAAATTTATCAAAAAATCAAAAAACTTACGTAATTCTGAAAATTTCTCAAAACCTTCTTCCAACCAAGAAAATTATGTACTCAAGACACATACTCTTATAATTGCACGAAATAGAAATTTATCAAAAAATCAAAAAAACGTCCGAAATTGTTAAAATTTCTCAAATACTTATTCGAACCAAGAAAATGATGTACTCAAGACATATACTCGAATATTCGCACGAAATCGAAATTTATCAAAAAATCAAAAAACTTACGTAATTCTGAAAATTTCTCAAAACCTTCTTCCAACCAAGAAAATTATGTACTCAAGACACATACTCTTATAATTGCACGAAATAGAAATTTATCAAAAAATCAAAAAAACGTCCGAAATTGTTAAAATTTCTCAAATACTTATTCGAACCAAGAAAATGATGTACTCAAGACATATACTCGAATATTCGCACGAAATCGAAATTTATCAAAAAATCAAAAAACTTACGTAATTCTGAAAATTTCTCAAAACCTTCTTCCAACCAAGAAAATTATGTACTCAAGACACATACTCTTATAATTGCACGAAATAGAAATTTATCAAAAAATCAAAAAAACGTCCGAAATTGTTAAAATTTCTCAAATACTTATTCGAACCAAGAAAATGATGTACTCAAGACATATACTCGAATATTCGCACGAAATCGAAATTTATCAAAAAATCAAAAAACTTACGTAATTCTGAAAATTTCTCAAAACCTTCTTCCAACCAAGAAAATTATGTACTCAAGACACATACTCTTATAATTGCACGAAATAGAAATTTATCAAAAAATCAAAAAAACGTCCGAAATTGTTAAAATTTCTCAAATACTTATTCGAACCAAGAAAATGATGTACTCAAGACATATACTCGAATATTCGCACGAAATCGAAATTTATCAAAAAATCAAAAAACTTACGTAATTCTGAAAATTTCTCAAAACCTTCTTCCAACCAAGAAAATTATGTACTCAAGACACATACTCTTATAATTGCACGAAATAGAAATTTATCAAAAATCAAAAAAACGTCCGAAATTGTTAAAATTTCTCAAATACTTATTCGAACCAAGAAAATGATGTACTCAAGACATATACTCGAATATTCGCACGAAATCGAAATTTATCAAAAAATCAAAAAACTTACGTAATTCTGAAAATTTCTCAAAACCTTCTTCCAACCAAGAAAATTATGTACTCAAGACACATACTCTTATAATTGCACGAAATAGAAATTTATCAAAAATCAAAAAAACGTCCGAAATTGTTAAAATTTCTCAAATACTTATTCGAACCAAGAAAATGATGTACTCAAGACATATACTCGAATATTCGCACGAAATCGAAATTTATCAAAAAATCAAAAAACTTACGTAATTCTGAAAATTTCTCAAAACCTTCTTCCAACCAAGAAAATTATGTACTCAAGACACATACTCTTATAATTGCACGAAATAGAAATTTATCAAAAAATCAAAAAAACGTCCGAAATTGTTAAAATTTCTCAAATACTTATTCGAACCAAGAAAATGATGTACTCAGACATATACTCGAATATTCGCACGAAATCGAAATTTATCAAAAAATCAAAAAACTTACGTAATTCTGAAAATTTCTCAAAACCTTCTTCCAACCAAGAAATTATGTACTCAAGACACATACTCTTATAATTGCACGAAATAGAAATTTATCAAAAATAAAAAAAAACGTCCGAAATTGTTAAAATTTCTCAAATACTTATTCGAACCAATAAAATGATGTACTCTAGACATATACTCGAATATTCGCACGAAATCGAATTTATCAAAAAATCAAAAAACTTACGTAATTTCTGAAAATTTCTCAAAACCTTCTTCCAACCAAGAAAATTATGTACTCAAACCATACTCTTATTTATCAAAAACAAAACCGAAAATTTAAATTCTTCAAAAAATTCGACCAAAAAAAACCAATCTCAATTTATCCGAACTCGAAAAAAATAAACAAAACGCTATGCATTTTTAATTTTTCTTTTTAAAAAAATTATATTCAATCACATTTCACTTTTTGATTGTAACAATAGTCTTATCTTTAATTTCATATCAAATTCATGTTTATCAAAAAAACGTTGAAATTTTAAATTGAATAAAACTAAATCAAAATATTTGATACTTGAAAAGATCGTTTTACGATGCTTATTATAAATATTTACAAAAAAACATTAATTCAATCTCAAAACCCATTTTGTCTTTCAAAATTAATTTCTAACCAAATACTTTTTTTTTTCAAAAAAAAAAATTTTCAAAAAAAAAAAATAACCATCGAAATTGTTAAATTCTAAACGAAATCGAACAAGAATGATTTTATTATCTCGAAACGAATCAAAAAATTATCAAAAATCAAAAACTCGTAACGTTTCTCAAAACTTCTTCCAACCAAGAAAATTATGTACTCAAGACACATACTCTTATAATTGCACGAAATAGATTTATCAAAAATCAAAAAAATCCGAAATTGTTAAAATTTCTCAAATACTTATTCGAACCAAGAAAATGATACTCAAACATATACTCGAATATTCGCACGAAATCGAAATTTATCAAAAATCAAAAAACTTACGTAATTCTGAAAATTTCTCAAAACCTTCTTCCAACCAAGAAAATTATGTACTCAAGACACATACTCTTATAATTGCACGAAAAGAAATTTATCAAAAAATCAAAAAAACGTCCGAAATTGTTAAAATTTCTCAAATACTTATTCGAACCAAGAAAATGATGTACTCAAGACATATACTCGAATATTCGCACGAAATCGAAATTTATCAAAAAATCAAAAACTTACGTAATTTCTGAAAATTTCTCAAAACCTTCTTCCAACCAAGAAATTATGTACTCAAGACACATACTCTTATAATTGCACGAAATAGAAATTTATCAAAAATAAAAAAAAACGTCCGAAATTGTTAAAATTTCTCAAATACTTATTCGAACCAAGAAAATGATGTACTCAGACATATACTCGAATATTCGCACGAAATCGAAATTTATCAAAAAATCAAAAACTTACGTAATTTCTGAAAATTTCTCAAAACCTTCTTCCAACCAAGAAAATTATGTACTCAAGACACATACTCTTATAATTGCACGAAATAGAAATTTATCAAAAATCAAAAAAAACGTCCGAAATTGTTAAAATTTCTCAAATACTTATTCGAACCAAGAAAATGATGTACTCAAGACATATACTCGAATATTCGCACGAAATCGAAATTTATCAAAAAATCAAAAAACTTACGTAATTCTGAAAATTTCTCAAACCTTCTTCCAACCAAGAAAATTATGTACTCAAGACACATACTCTTATAATTGCACGAAAAAAATTTATCAAAAAATCAAAAAAACGTCCGAAATTGTTAAAATTTCTCAAATACTTATTCGAACCAAGAAAATGATACTCAAAACATATACTCGAATATTCGCACGAAATCGAAATTTATCAAAAAATCAAAAACTTACGTAATTTCTGAAAATTTCTCAAAACCTTCTTCCAACCAAGAAAATTATGTACTCAAGACACATACTCTTATAATTGCACGAAATAGAAATTTATCAAAAATAAAAAAAACGTCCGAAATTGTTAAAATTTCTCAAATACTTATTCGAACCAAAAATGATGTACTCAAGACATATACTCGAATATTCGCACGAAATCGAATTTATCAAAAATCAAAAACTTACGTAATTTCTGAAATTTCTCAAAACCTTCTTCCAACCAAGAAAATTATGTACTCAAGACACATACTCTTATAATTGCACGAAATAGAAATTTATCAAAAATCAAAAAAAAACGTCCGAAATTGTTAAATTTCTCAAATACTTATTCGAACCAAGAAAATGATGTACTCTAGACATATACTATACTCGAATATTCGCACGAAATCGAAATTATCAAAAAATCAAAAAACTTACGTATTTCTGAAAATTTCTCAAAACCTTCTTCCAACCAAGAAATTATGTACTCAAGACACATACTCTTATAATTGCACGAAATAGAAATTTATCAAAAATAAAAAAACGTCCGAAATTGTTAAAATTTCTCAAATACTTATTCGAACCAAGAAAATGATGTACTCAAGACATATACTCGAATATTCGCACGAAATCGAAATTTATCAAAAAATCAAAAACTTACGTAATTCTGAAAATTTCTCAAAACCTTCTTCCAACCAAGAAATTATGTACTCAAGACACATACTCTTATAATTGCACGAAATAGAAATTTATCAAAAAATAAAAAAACGTCCGAAATTGTTAAATTTCTCAAATACTTATTCGAACCAAGAAAATGATGTACACAGACATATACTCGAATATTCGCACGAAATCGAAATTTATCAAAAAATCAAAAACTTACGTAATTCTGAAAATTTCTCAAAACTTCTTCCAACCAAGAAAATTATGTACTCAAGACACATACTCTTATAATTGCACGAAAAGAAATTTATCAAAAATCAAAAAAAAACGTCCGAAATTGTTAAAATTTCTCAAATACTTATTCGAACCAAGAAAATGATGTACTCAAACATATACTCGAATATTCGCACGAAATCGAAATTTATCAAAAAATCAAAAAACTTACGTAATTCTGAAAATTTCTCAAAACCTTCTTCCAACCAAGAAATTATGTACTCAAGACACATACTCTTATAATTGCACGAAATAGAAATTTATCAAAAAATCAAAAAACGTCCGAAATTGTTAAAATTTCTCAAATACTTATTCGAACCAAGAAAATGATGTACTCAAGACATATACTCTCGAATATTCGCACGAAATCGAATTTATCAAAAAATCAAAAACTTACGTAATTTCTGAAAATTTCTCAAAACCTTCTTCCAACCAAGAAAATTATGTACTCAAGACACATACTCTTATAATTGCACGAAATAGAAATTTATCAAAAAATCAAAAAAAACGTCCGAAATTGTTAAATTTCTCAAATACTTATTCGAACCAAGAAAATGATGTACTCAAGACATATACTCGAATATTCGCACGAAATCGAATTTATCAAAAATCAAAAAACTTACGTAATTTCTGAAAATTTCTCAAAACCTTCTTCCAACCAAGAAAATTATGTACTCAAGACACATACTCTTATAATTGCACGAAATAGAAATTTATCAAAAAATCAAAAAACGTCCGAAATTGTTAAAATTTCTCAAATACTTATTCGAACCAAGAATGATGTACTCAAGACATATACTCGAATATTCGCACGAAATCGAAATTTATCAAAAATCAAAAAACTTACGTATTTCTGAAAATTTCTCAAAACCTTCTTCCAACCAAGAAAATTATGTACTCAAGACACATACTCTTATAATTGCACGAAATAGAAATTTATCAAAAATCAAAAAACGTCCGAAATTGTTAAAATTTCTCAAATACTTATTCGAACCAAGAAAATGATGTACAAGACATATACTCGAATATTCGCACGAAATCGAAATATCAAAAAATCAAAAAACTTACGTAATTTCTGAAAATTTCTCAAAACCTTCTTCCAACCAAGAAATTATGTACTCAAGACACATACTCTTATAATTGCACGAAATAGAAATTTATCAAAAAAAAAAAAACGTCCGAAATTGTTAAAATTTCTCAAATACTTATTCGAACCAAGAAATGATGTACTCTAACATATACTCGAATATTCGCACGAAATCGAAATTTATCAAAAAATCAAAAACTTACGTAATTCTGAAAATTTCTCAAAACCTTCTTCCAACCAAGATTGCAATGTACATCCAAACTGCCGAACTCGTATTATAAATACACGCCGAAAAAATTTAAATTTCAAAATTATTAAAAACAAGAAAAAACAAATCCTAAAATTTACCGATACCCCGATCCCGAACCCGAAAAAATCACTCGTCATTTTAAATTTTCAAAATTTTTAAAAAATTAATATGAATATACATTTCACTTCTTTATTGCACAATAAAATTTATTGTTTAATTTCAAAGCACTTCATGTGTTTATTGCAAAGAAATTGAAATTTTCAATTGAATAAAAACTAAATAATAAATATTTTTCATACTATTAAAGATAATTTTTTATGACAATACTATTATATATTTCGAAAAACTTAATTCAATCAAAAACCAAAACCCCAGTTTTTGTGTTCAAATTAATTTCTACCAAATATTTTTTTTTATAAAAAAAAAATTGTTTCAAACAAAAAATAAATTTCTCAAACGACGATAAAGCGAATGAAAACATAAAATTTTAATTTATACTCGAACTTCCTCGAAATTTTATCAAAAATCAAAAAACCGTAAATTTTCAAACCTTCTTCCAACCAAGAAAATTATGTACTCAAGACACATACTCTTATAATTGCACGAAAATTTTTATCAAAAACTCAAAAAAAACGTCCGAAATTGTTAAAATTTCTCAAATACTTATTCGAACCAAGAAAATGATGTACTCAAACATATACTCGAATATTCGCACGAAATCGAAATTTATCAAAAAATCAAAAAACTTACGTAATTCTGAAATTTTCTCAAAACCTTCTTCCAACCAAGAAAATTATGTACTCAAGACACATACTCTTATAATTGCACGAAATAGAAATTTATCAAAAAATCAAAAAAACGTCCGAAATTGTTAAAATTTCTCAAATACTTATTCGAACCAAGAAAATGATGTACTCAAACATATACTCGAATATTCGCACGAAATCGAAATTTATCAAAAAATCAAAAAACTTACGTAATTTCTGAAAATTTCTCAAAACCTTCTTCCAACCAAGAAAATTATGTACTCAAGACACATACTCTTATAATTGCACGAAATAGAAATTTATCAAAAAATAAAAAAAAACGTCCGAAATTGTTAAAATTTCTCAAATACTTATTCGAACCAAGAAAATGATGTACTCAAGACATATACTCGAATATTCGCACGAAATCGAAATTTATCAAAAAATCAAAAACTTACGTAATTCTGAAAATTTCTCAAAACCTTCTTCCAACCAAGAAAATTATGTACTCAAGACACATACTCTTATAATTGCACGAAATAGAAATTTATCAAAAAATCAAAAAAACGTCCGAAATTGTTAAAATTTCTCAAATACTTATTCGAACCAAGAAAATGATGTACTCTAGACATATACTCGAATATTCGCACGAAATCGAAATTTATCAAAAAATCAAAAAACTTACGTAATTCTGAAAATTTCTCAAAACCTTCTTCCAACCAAGAAAATTATGTACTCAAGACACATACTCTTATAATTGCACGAAAAAAATTTATCAAAAATCAAAAAAACGTCCGAAATTGTTAAAATTTCTCAAATACTTATTCGAACCAAGAAAATGATACTCAAAACATATACTCGAATATTCGCACGAAATCGAAATTTATCAAAAAATCAAAAAACTTACGTAATTTCTGAAAATTTCTCAAAACCTTCTTCCAACCAAGAAAATTATGTACTCAAGACACATACTCTTATAATTGCACGAAATAGAAATTTATCAAAAAATAAAAAAAACGTCCGAAATTGTTAAAATTTCTCAAATACTTATTCGAACCAAAAAATGATGTACTCAAGACATATACTCGAATATTCGCACGAAATCGAAATTTATCAAAAAATCAAAAAACTTACGTAATTCTGAAAATTTCTCAAAACCTTCTTCCAACCAAGAAAATTATGTACTCAAGACACATACTCTTATAATTGCACGAAATAGAAATTTATCAAAAATAAAAAAAAAACGTCCGAAATTGTTAAAATTTCTCAAATACTTATTCGAACCAAGAAAATGATGTACTCTAGACATATACTCGAATATTCGCACGAAATCGAAATTTATCAAAAAATCAAAAAACTTACGTAATTCTGAAAATTTCTCAAAACCTTCTTCCAACCAAGAAAATTATGTACTCAAGACACATACTCTTATAATTGCACGAAATAGAAATTTATCAAAAATAAAAAAAACGTCCGAAATTGTTAAAATTTCTCAAATACTTATTCGAACCAAGAAAATGATGTACTCAAGACATATACTCGAATATTCGCACGAAATCGAAATTTATCAAAAAATCAAAAACTTACGTAATTCTGAAAATTTCTCAAAACCTTCTTCCAACCAAGAAAATTATGTACTCAAGACACATACTCTTATAATTGCACGAAATAGAAATTTATCAAAAATCAAAAAAACGTCCGAAATTGTTAAAATTTCTCAAATACTTATTCGAACCAAGAAAATGATGTACTCAAGACATATACTCGAATATTCGCACGAAATCGAAATTTATCAAAAAATCAAAAAACTTACGTAATTCTGAAAATTTCTCAAAACCTTCTTCCAACCAAGAAAATTATGTACTCAAGACACATACTCTTATAATTGCACGAAATAGAAATTTATCAAAAATCAAAAAAACGTCCGAAATTGTTAAAATTTCTCAAATACTTATTCGAACCAAGAAAATGATGTACTCAAGACATATACTCGAATATTCGCACGAAATCGAAATTTATCAAAAAATCAAAAAACTTACGTAATTCTGAAAATTTCTCAAAACCTTCTTCCAACCAAGAAAATTATGTACTCAAGACACATACTCTTATAATTGCACGAAATAGAAATTTATCAAAAAATCAAAAAAACGTCCGAAATTGTTAAAATTTCTCAAATACTTATTCGAACCAAGAAAATGATGTACTCAAGACATATACTCGAATATTCGCACGAAATCGAAATTTATCAAAAAATCAAAAAACTTACGTAATTTTGAAAATTTCTCAAAACCTTCTTCCAACCAAGAAAATTATGTACTCAAGACACATACTCTTATAATTGCACGAAATAGAAATTTATCAAAAATCAAAAAAACGTCCGAAATTGTTAAAATTTCTCAAATACTTATTCGAACCAAGAAAATGATGTACTCAAGACATATACTCGAATATTCGCACGAAATCGAAATTTATCAAAAAATCAAAAAACTTACGTAATTCTGAAAATTTCTCAAAACCTTCTTCCAACCAAGAAAATTATGTACTCAAGACACATACTCTTATAATTGCACGAAATAGAAATTTATCAAAAAATCAAAAAAACGTCCGAAATTGTTAAAATTTCTCAAATACTTATTCGAACCAAGAAAATGATGTACTCAAGACATATACTCGAATATTCGCACGAAATCGAAATTTATCAAAAAATCAAAAAACTTACGTAATTCTGAAAATTTCTCAAAACCTTCTTCCAACCAAGAAAATTATGTACTCAAGACACATACTCTTATAATTGCACGAAATAAATTTATCAAAAAATCAAAAAAACGTCCGAAATTGTTAAAATTTCTCAAATACTTATTCGAACCAAGAAAATGATGTACTCAAGACATATACTCGAATATTCGCACGAAATCGAAATTTATCAAAAAATCAAAAAACTTACGTAATTCTGAAAATTTCTCAAAACCTTCTTCCAACCAAGAAAATTATGTACTCAAGACACATACTCTTATAATTGCACGAAATAGAAATTTATCAAAAATCAAAAAAAACGTCCGAAATTGTTAAAATTTCTCAAATACTTATTCGAACCAAGAAAATGATGTACTCAAGACATATACTCGAATATTCGCACGAAATCGAAATTTATCAAAAAATCAAAAAACTTACGTAATTCTGAAAATTTCTCAAAACCTTCTTCCAACCAAGAAATTATGTACTCAAGACACATACTCTTATAATTGCACGAAATAGAAATTTATCAAAAAAAAAAAAAAAACGTCCGAAATTGTTAAAATTTCTCAAATACTTATTCGAACCAAGAAAATGATGTACTCAAGACATATACTCGAATATTCGCACGAAATCGAAATTTATCAAAAAATCAAAAAACTTACGTAATTCTGAAAATTTCTCAAAACCTTTTTCCAACAAAGAAAATGATGTACTCAAGACATATACTCGAATATTGAAATTTATCAAAAAATCAAAAAACTTACGTAATTCTGAAAATTTCTCAAAACCTTCTTCCAACCAAGAAAATTATGTACTCAAGACACATACTCTTATAATTGCACGAAATAGAAATTTATCAAAAAATCAAAAAAAACGTCCGAAATTGTTAAAATTTCTCAAATACTTATTCGAACCAAGAAAATGATGTACTCTAGACATATACTCGAATATTCGCACGAAATCGAAATTTATCAAAAAATCAAAAACTTACGTAATTCTGAAAATTTCTCAAAACCTTCTTCCAACCAAGAAAATTATGTACTCAAGACACATACTCTTATAATTGCACGAAATAGAAATTTATCAAAAAATCAAAAAAACGTCCGAAATTGTTAAAATTTCTCAAATACTTATTCGAACCAAGAAAATGATGTACTCAAGACATATACTCGAATATTCGCACGAAATCGAAATTTATCAAAAAATCAAAAAACTTACGTAATTCTGAAAATTTCTCAAAACCTTCTTCCAACCAAGAAAATTATGTACTCAAGACACATACTCTTATAATTGCACGAAATAGAAATTTATCAAAAAATCAAAAAAACGTCCGAAATTGTTAAAATTTCTCAAATACTTATTCGAACCAAGAAAATGATGTACTCAAGACATATACTCGAATATTCGCACGAAATCGAAATTTATCAAAAAATCAAAAAACTTACGTAATTCTGAAAATTTCTCAAAACCTTCTTCCAACCAAGAAAATTATGTACTCAAGACACATACTCTTATAATTGCACGAAATAGAAATTTATCAAAAAATCAAAAAAACGTCCGAAATTGTTAAAATTTCTCAAATACTTATTCGAACCAAGAAAATGATGTACTCAAGACATATACTCGAATATTCGCACGAAATCGAAATTTATCAAAAAATCAAAAAACTTACGTAATTTTGAAAATTTCTCAAAACCTTCTTCCAACCAAGAAAATTATGTACTCAAGACACATACTCTTATAATTGCACGAAATAGAAATTTATCAAAAAATCAAAAAAACGTCCGAAATTGTTAAAATTTCTCAAATACTTATTCGAACCAAAAAATGATACTCAAGACATATACTCGAATATTCGCACGAAATCGAAATTTATCAAAAAATCAAAAAACTTACGTAATTTCTGAAAATTTCTCAAAACCTTCTTCCAACCAAGAAAATTATGTACTCAAGACACATACTCTTATAATTGCACGAAATAGAAATTTAATTTCTCAAATACTTATTCGAACCAAGAAAATGATGTACTCTAGACATATACTCGAATATTCGCACGAAATCGAATTTATCAAAAAATCAAAAAACTTACGTAATTCTGAAAATTTCTCAAAACCTTCTTCCAACCAAGAAAATTATGTACTCAAGACACATACTCTTATAATTGCACGAAATAGAAATTTATCAAAAAATCAAAAAAAACGTCCGAAATTGTTAAAATTTCTCAAATACTTATTCGAACCAAGAAAATGATGTACTCAAGACATATACTCGAATATTCGCACGAAATCGAAATTTATCAAAAAATCAAAAAACTTACGTAATTCTGAAAATTTCTCAAAACCTTCTTCCAACCAAGAAAATTATGTACTCAAGACACATACTCTTATAATTGCACGAAAAGAAATTTATCAAAAAATCAAAAAAACGTCCGAAATTGTTAAAATTTCTCAAATACTTATTCGAACCAAGAAAATGATGTACTCTAGACATATACTCGAATATTCGCACGAAATCGAAATTTATCAAAAAATCAAAAAACTTACGTAATTCTGAAAATTTCTCAAAACCTTCTTCCAACCAAGAAAATTATGTACTCAAGACACATACTCTTATAATTGCACGAAATAGAAATTTATCAAAAAATCAAAAAAACGTCCGAAATTGTTAAAATTTCTCAAATACTTATTCGAACCAAGAAAATGATGTACTCAAGACATATACTCGAATATTCGCACGAAATCGAAATTTATCAAAAAATCAAAAAACTTACGTAATTCTGAAAATTTCTCAAAACCTTCTTCCAACCAAGAAAATTATGTACTCAAGACACATACTCTTATAATTGCACGAAATAGAAATTTATCAAAAATAAAAAAACGTCCGAAATTGTTAAAATTTCTCAAATACTTATTCGAACCAAGAAAATGATGTACTCTAGACATATACTCGAATATTCGCACGAAATCGAAATTTATCAAAAAATCAAAAAACTTACGTAATTCTGAAAATTTCTCAAAACCTTCTTCCAACCAAGAAAATTATGTACTCAAGACACATACTCTTATAATTGCACGAAATAGAAATTTATCAAAAAATCAAAAAAACGTCCGAAATTGTTAAAATTTCTCAAATACTTATTCGAACCAAGAAAATGATGTACTCAAGACATATACTCGAATATTCGCACGAAATCGAAATTTATCAAAAAATCAAAAAACTTACGTAATTCTGAAAATTTCTCAAAACCTTCTTCCAACCAAGAAAATTATGTACTCAAGACACATACTCTTATAATTGCACGAAATAGAAATTTATCAAAAAAAAAAAACGTCCGAAATTGTTAAAATTTCTCAAATACTTATTCGAACCAAGAAAATGATGTACTCAAGACATATACTCGAATATTCGCACGAAATCGAAATTTATCAAAAAATCAAAAAACTTACGTAATTTCTGAAAATTTCTCAAAACCTTCTTCCAACCAAGAAAATTATGTACTCAAGACACATACTCTTATAATTGCACGAAATAGAAATTTATCAAAAAATCAAAAAAACGTCCGAAATTGTTAAAATTTCTCAAATACTTATTCGAACCAAGAAAATGATGTACTCAAGACATATACTCGAATATTCGCACGAAATCGAAATTTATCAAAAAATCAAAAAACTTACGTAATTCTGAAAATTTCTCAAAACCTTCTTCCAACCAAGAAAATTATGTACTCAAGACACATACTCTTATAATTGCACGAAATAGAAATTTATCAAAAAATCAAAAAAACGTCCGAAATTGTTAAAATTTCTCAAATACTTATTCGAACCAAGAAAATGATGTACTCAAGACATATACTCGAATATTCGCACGAAATCGAAATTTATCAAAAAATCAAAAAACTTACGTAATTCTGAAAATTTCTCAAAACCTTCTTCCAACCAAGAAAATTATGTACTCAAGACACATACTCTTATAATTGCACGAAATAGAAATTTATCAAAAAATAAAAAAAACGTCCGAAATTGTTAAAATTTCTCAAATACTTATTCGAACCAAGAAAATGATGTACTCAAGACATATACTCGAATATTCGCACGAAATCGAAATTTATCAAAAAATCAAAAAACTTACGTAATTCTGAAAATTTCTCAAAACCTTCTTCCAACCAAGAAAATTATGTACTCAAGACACATACTCTTATAATTGCACGAAATAGAAATTTATCAAAAAATCAAAAAAACGTCCGAAATTGTTAAAATTTCTCAAATACTTATTCGAACCAAGAAAATGATGTACTCAAGACATATACTCGAATATTCGCACGAAATCGAAATTTATCAAAAAATCAAAAAACTTACGTAATTCTGAAAATTTCTCAAAACCTTCTTCCAACCAAGAAAATTATGTACTCAAGACACATACTCTTATAATTGCACGAAATAGAAATTTATCAAAAATCAAAAAAACGTCCGAAATTGTTAAAATTTCTCAAATACTTATTCGAACCAAGAAAATGATGTACTCAAGACATATACTCGAATATTCGCACGAAATCGAAATTTATCAAAAAATCAAAAAACTTACGTAATTCTGAAAATTTCTCAAAACCTTCTTCCAACCAAGAAAATTATGTACTCAAGACACATACTCTTATAATTGCACGAAATAGAAATTTATCAAAAAATCAAAAAACGTCCGAAATTGTTAAAATTTCTCAAATACTTATTCGAACCAAGAAAATGATGTACTCAAGACATATACTCGAATATTCGCACGAAATCGAAATTTATCAAAAAATCAAAAAACTTACGTAATTCTGAAAATTTCTCAAAACCTTCTTCCAACCAAGAAAATTATGTACTCAAGACACATACTCTTATAATTGCACGAAATAGAAATTTATCAAAAATCAAAAAAACGTCCGAAATTGTTAAAATTTCTCAAATACTTATTCGAACCAAGAAAATGATGTACTCAAGACATATACTCGAATATTCGCACGAAATCGAAATTTATCAAAAAATCAAAAAACTTACGTAATTCTGAAAATTTCTCAAAACCTTCTTCCAACCAAGAAAATTATGTACTCAAGACACATACTCTTATAATTGCACGAAATAGAAATTTATCAAAAAATCAAAAAAACGTCCGAAATTGTTAAAATTTCTCAAATACTTATTCGAACCAAGAAAATGATGTACTCAAGACATATACTCGAATATTCGCACGAAATCGAAATTTATCAAAAAATCAAAAAACTTACGTAATTCTGAAAATTTCTCAAAACCTTCTTCCAACCAAGAAAATTATGTACTCAAGACACATACTCTTATAATTGCACGAAATAGAAATTTATCAAAAAATCAAAAAAACGTCCGAAATTGTTAAAATTTCTCAAATACTTATTCGAACCAAGAAAATGATGTACTCAAGACATATACTCGAATATTCGCACGAAATCGAAATTTATCAAAAAATCAAAAAACTTACGTAATTCTGAAAATTTCTCAAAACCTTCTTCCAACCAAGAAAATTATGTACTCAAGACACATACTCTTATAATTGCACGAAATAGAAATTTATCAAAAAAAAAAAAAAAACGTCCGAAATTGTTAAAATTTCTCAAATACTTATTCGAACCAAGAAAATGATGTACTCAAGACATATACTCGAATATTCGCACGAAATCGAAATTTATCAAAAAATCAAAAAACTTACGTAATTTCTGAAAATTTCTCAAAACCTTCTTCCAACCAAGAAAATTATGTACTCAAGACATATACTCGAATATTGAAATTTATCAAAAAATCAAAAAACTTACGTAATTTCTGAAAATTTCTCAAAACCTTCTTCCAACCAAGAAAATTATGTACTCAAGACACATACTCTTATAATTGCACGAAATAGAAATTTATCAAAAAATCAAAAAAACGTCCGAAATTGTTAAAATTTCTCAAATACTTATTCGAACCAAGAAAATGATGTACTCAAGACATATACTCGAATATTCGCACGAAATCGAAATTTATCAAAAAATCAAAAAACTTACGTAATTCTGAAAATTTCTCAAAACCTTCTTCCAACCAAGAAAATTATGTACTCAAGACACATACTCTTATAATTGCACGAAATAGAAATTTATCAAAAAATCAAAAAAACGTCCGAAATTGTTAAAATTTCTCAAATACTTATTCGAACCAAGAAAATGATGTACTCAAGACATATACTCGAATATTCGCACGAAATCGAAATTTATCAAAAAATCAAAAAACTTACGTAATTCTGAAAATTTCTCAAAACCTTCTTCCAACCAAGAAAATTATGTACTCAAGACACATACTCTTATAATTGCACGAAATAGAAATTTATCAAAAAATCAAAAAAACGTCCGAAATTGTTAAAATTTCTCAAATACTTATTCGAACCAAGAAAATGATGTACTCAAGACATATACTCGAATATTCGCACGAAATCGAAATTTATCAAAAAATCAAAAAACTTACGTAATTCTGAAAATTTCTCAAAACCTTCTTCCAACCAAGAAAATTATGTACTCAAGACACATACTCTTATAATTGCACGAAATAGAAATTTATCAAAAATCAAAAAAACGTCCGAAATTGTTAAAATTTCTCAAATACTTATTCGAACCAAGAAAATGATGTACTCAAGACATATACTCGAATATTCGCACGAAATCGAAATTTATCAAAAAATCAAAAAACTTACGTAATTCTGAAAATTTCTCAAAACCTTCTTCCAACCAAGAAAATTATGTACTCAAGACACATACTCTTATAATTGCACGAAATAGAAATTTATCAAAAAATCAAAAAAACGTCCGAAATTGTTAAAATTTCTCAAATACTTATTCGAACCAAGAAAATGATGTACTCAAGACATATACTCGAATATTCGCACGAAATCGAAATTTATCAAAAAATCAAAAAACTTACGTAATTCTGAAAATTTCTCAAAACCTTCTTCCAACCAAGAAAATTATGTACTCAAGACACATACTCTTATAATTGCACGAAATAGAAATTTATCAAAAACGTCCGAAATTGTTAAAATTTCTCAAATACTTATTCGAACCAAGAAAATGATGTACTCAAGACATATACTCGAATATTCGCACGAAATCGAAATTTATCAAAAAATCAAAAAACTTACGTAATTCTGAAAATTTCTCAAAACCTTCTTCCAACCAAGAAAATTATGTACTCAAGACACATACTCTTATAATTGCACGAAATAGAAATTTATCAAAAATCAAAAAAACGTCCGAAATTGTTAAAATTTCTCAAATACTTATTCGAACCAAGAAAATGATGTACTCAAGACATATACTCGAATATTCGCACGAAATCGAAATTTATCAAAAAATCAAAAAACTTACGTAATTCTGAAAATTTCTCAAAACCTTCTTCCAACCAAGAAAATTATGTACTCAAGACACATACTCTTATAATTGCACGAAATAGAAATTTATCAAAAAATCAAAAAAACGTCCGAAATTGTTAAAATTTCTCAAATACTTATTCGAACCAAGAAAATGATGTACTCAAGACATATACTCGAATATTCGCACGAAATCGAAATTTATCAAAAAATCAAAAAACTTACGTAATTCTGAAAATTTCTCAAAACCTTCTTCCAACCAAGAAAATTATGTACTCAAGACACATACTCTTATAATTGCACGAAATAGAAATTTATCAAAAAATCAAAAAAACGTCCGAAATTGTTAAAATTTCTCAAATACTTATTCGAACCAAGAAAATGATGTACTCAAGACATATACTCGAATATTCGCACGAAATCGAAATTTATCAAAAAATCAAAAAACTTACGTAATTCTGAAAATTTCTCAAAACCTTCTTCCAACCAAGAAAATTATGTACTCAAGACACATACTCTTATAATTGCACGAAATAGAAATTTATCAAAAAATCAAAAAAACGTCCGAAATTGTTAAAATTTCTCAAATACTTATTCGAACCAAGAAAATGATGTACTCAAGACATATACTCGAATATTCGCACGAAATCGAAATTTATCAAAAAATCAAAAAACTTACGTAATTCTGAAAATTTCTCAAAACCTTCTTCCAACCAAGAAAATTATGTACTCAAGACACATACTCTTATAATTGCACGAAATAGAAATTTATCAAAAAATCAAAAAAACGTCCGAAATTGTTAAAATTTCTCAAATACTTATTCGAACCAAGAAAATGATGTACTCAAGACATATACTCGAATATTCGCACGAAATCGAAATTTATCAAAAAATCAAAAAACTTACGTAATTCTGAAAATTTCTCAAAACCTTCTTCCAACCAAGAAAATTATGTACTCAAGACACATACTCTTATAATTGCACGAAATAGAAATTTATCAAAAAATCAAAAAAACGTCCGAAATTGTTAAAATTTCTCAAATACTTATTCGAACCAAGAAAATGATGTACTCTAGACATATACTCGAATATTCGCACGAAATCGAAATTTATCAAAAAATCAAAAAACTTACGTAATTCTGAAAATTTCTCAAAACCTTCTTCCAACCAAGAAAATTATGTACTCAAGACACATACTCTTATAATTGCACGAAATAGAAATTTATCAAAAATCAAAAAAACGTCCGAAATTGTTAAAATTTCTCAAATACTTATTCGAACCAAGAAAATGATGTACTCAAGACATATACTCGAATATTCGCACGAAATCGAAATTTATCAAAAAATCAAAAAACTTACGTAATTCTGAAAATTTCTCAAAACCTTCTTCCAACCAAGAAAATTATGTACTCAAGACACATACTCTTATAATTGCACGAAATAGAAATTTATCAAAAAATCAAAAAAACGTCCGAAATTGTTAAAATTTCTCAAATACTTATTCGAACCAAGAAAATGATGTACTCTAGACATATACTCGAATATTCGCACGAAATCGAAATTTATCAAAAAATCAAAAAACTTACGTAATTCTGAAAATTTCTCAAAACCTTCTTCCAACCAAGAAAATTATGTACTCAAGACACATACTCTTATAATTGCACGAAATAGAAATTTATCAAAAAATCAAAAAAACGTCCGAAATTGTTAAAATTTCTCAAATACTTATTCGAACCAAGAAAATGATGTACTCAAGACATATACTCGAATATTCGCACGAAATCGAAATTTATCAAAAAATCAAAAAACTTACGTAATTCTGAAAATTTCTCAAAACCTTCTTCCAACCAAGAAAATTATGTACTCAAGACACATACTCTTATAATTGCACGAAATAGAAATTTATCAAAAAATCAAAAAACGTCCGAAATTGTTAAAATTTCTCAAATACTTATTCGAACCAAGAAAATGATGTACTCAAGACATATACTCGAATATTCGCACGAAATCGAAATTTATCAAAAAATCAAAAAACTTACGTAATTCTGAAAATTTCTCAAAACCTTCTTCCAACCAAGAAAATTATGTACTCAAGACACATACTCTTATAATTGCACGAAATAGAAATTTATCAAAAATCAAAAAAACGTCCGAAATTGTTAAAATTTCTCAAATACTTATTCGAACCAAGAAAATGATGTACTCAAGACATATACTCGAATATTCGCACGAAATCGAAATTTATCAAAAAATCAAAAAACTTACGTAATTCTGAAAATTTCTCAAAACCTTCTTCCAACCAAGAAAATTATGTACTCAAGACACATACTCTTATAATTGCACGAAATAGAAATTTATCAAAAATCAAAAAAACGTCCGAAATTGTTAAAATTTCTCAAATACTTATTCGAACCAAGAAAATGATGTACTCAAGACATATACTCGAATATTCGCACGAAATCGAAATTTATCAAAAAATCAAAAAACTTACGTAATTCTGAAAATTTCTCAAAACCTTCTTCCAACCAAGAAAATTATGTACTCAAGACACATACTCTTATAATTGCACGAAATAGAAATTTATCAAAAATCAAAAAAACGTCCGAAATTGTTAAAATTTCTCAAATACTTATTCGAACCAAGAAAATGATGTACTCAAGACATATACTCGAATATTCGCACGAAATCGAAATTTATCAAAAAATCAAAAAACTTACGTAATTCTGAAAATTTCTCAAAACCTTCTTCCAACCAAGAAAATTATGTACTCAAGACACATACTCTTATAATTGCACGAAATAGAAATTTATCAAAAAATCAAAAAAACGTCCGAAATTGTTAAAATTTCTCAAATACTTATTCGAACCAAGAAAATGATGTACTCAAGACATATACTCGAATATTCGCACGAAATCGAAATTTATCAAAAAATCAAAAAACTTACGTAATTCTGAAAATTTCTCAAAACCTTCTTCCAACCAAGAAAATTATGTACTCAAGACACATACTCTTATAATTGCACGAAATAGAAATTTATCAAAAAATCAAAAAAACGTCCGAAATTGTTAAAATTTCTCAAATACTTATTCGAACCAAGAAAATGATGTACTCAAGACATATACTCGAATATTCGCACGAAATCGAAATTTATCAAAAAATCAAAAAACTTACGTAATTCTGAAAATTTCTCAAAACCTTCTTCCAACCAAGAAAATTATGTACTCAAGACACATACTCTTATAATTGCACGAAATAGAAATTTATCAAAAATCAAAAAAACGTCCGAAATTGTTAAAATTTCTCAAATACTTATTCGAACCAAGAAAATGATGTACTCAAGACATATACTCGAATATTCGCACGAAATCGAAATTTATCAAAAAATCAAAAAACTTACGTAATTCTGAAAATTTCTCAAAACCTTCTTCCAACCAAGAAAATTATGTACTCAAGACACATACTCTTATAATTGCACGAAATAGAAATTTATCAAAAAATCAAAAAAACGTCCGAAATTGTTAAAATTTCTCAAATACTTATTCGAACCAAGAAAATGATGTACTCAAGACATATACTCGAATATTCGCACGAAATCGAAATTTATCAAAAAATCAAAAAACTTACGTAATTCTGAAAATTTCTCAAAACCTTCTTCCAACCAAGAAAATTATGTACTCAAGACACATACTCTTATAATTGCACGAAATAGAAATTTATCAAAAAATCAAAAAAACGTCCGAAATTGTTAAAATTTCTCAAATACTTATTCGAACCAAGAAAATGATGTACTCAAGACATATACTCGAATATTCGCACGAAATCGAAATTTATCAAAAAATCAAAAAACTTACGTAATTCTGAAAATTTCTCAAAACCTTCTTCCAACCAAGAAAATTATGTACTCAAGACACATACTCTTATAATTGCACGAAATAGAAATTTATCAAAAAATCAAAAAAACGTCCGAAATTGTTAAAATTTCTCAAATACTTATTCGAACCAAGAAAATGATGTACTCAAGACATATACTCGAATATTCGCACGAAATCGAAATTTATCAAAAAATCAAAAAACTTACGTAATTCTGAAAATTTCTCAAAACCTTCTTCCAACCAAGAAAATTATGTACTCAAGACACATACTCTTATAATTGCACGAAATAGAAATTTATCAAAAAATCAAAAAAACGTCCGAAATTGTTAAAATTTCTCAAATACTTATTCGAACCAAGAAAATGATGTACTCTAGACATATACTCGAATATTCGCACGAAATCGAAATTTATCAAAAAATCAAAAACTTACGTAATTTCTGAAAATTTCTCAAAACCTTCTTCCAACCAAGAAAATTATGTACTCAAGACACATACTCTTATAATTGCACGAAATAGAAATTTATCAAAAATCAAAAAAAACGTCCGAAATTGTTAAAATTTCTCAAATACTTATTCGAACCAAGAAAATGATGTACTCAAGACATATACTCGAATATTCGCACGAAATCGAAATTTATCAAAAAATCAAAAAACTTACGTAATTCTGAAAATTTCTCAAAACCTTCTTCCAACCAAGAAAATTATGTACTCAAGACACATACTCTTATAATTGCACGAAATAGAAATTTATCAAAAAAAAAAAAACGTCCGAAATTGTTAAAATTTCTCAAATACTTATTCGAACCAAGAAAATGATGTACTCAAGACATATACTCGAATATTCGCACGAAATCGAAATTTATCAAAAAATCAAAAAACTTACGTAATTTCTGAAAATTTCTCAAAACCTTCTTCCAACCAAGAAAATTATGTACTCAAGACACATACTCTTATAATTGCACGAAATAGAAATTTATCAAAAAATCAAAAAAACGTCCGAAATTGTTAAAATTTCTCAAATACTTATTCGAACCAAGAAAATGATGTACTCAAGACATATACTCGAATATTCGCACGAAATCGAAATTTATCAAAAAATCAAAAAACTTACGTAATTTCTGAAAATTTCTCAAAACCTTCTTCCAACCAAGAAAATTATGTACTCAAGACACATACTCTTATAATTGCACGAAATAGAAATTTATCAAAAAATCAAAAAAACGTCCGAAATTGTTAAAATTTCTCAAATACTTATTCGAACCAAGAAAATGATGTACTCAAGACATATACTCGAATATTCGCACGAAATCGAAATTTATCAAAAAATCAAAAAACTTACGTAATTTCTGAAAATTTCTCAAAACCTTCTTCCAACCAAGAAAATTATGTACTCAAGACACATACTCTTATAATTGCACGAAATAGAAATTTATCAAAAAATCAAAAAAACGTCCGAAATTGTTAAAATTTCTCAAATACTTATTCGAACCAAGAAAATGATGTACTCAAGACATATACTCGAATATTCGCACGAAATCGAAATTTATCAAAAAATCAAAAAACTTACGTAATTCTGAAAATTTCTCAAAACCTTCTTCCAACCAAGAAAATTATGTACTCAAGACACATACTCTTATAATTGCACGAAATAGAAATTTATCAAAAAATCAAAAAACGTCCGAAATTGTTAAAATTTCTCAAATACTTATTCGAACCAAGAAAATGATGTACTCAAGACATATACTCGAATATTCGCACGAAATCGAAATTTATCAAAAAATCAAAAACTTACGTAATTCTGAAAATTCTCAAAACAAAACCTTCTTCCAACCAAGAAAATTATGTACTCAAGACACATACTCTTATAATTGCACGAAATAGAAATTTATCAAAAAATCAAAAAAACGTCCGAAATTGTTAAAATTTCTCAAATACTTATTCGAACCAAGAAAATGATATACTCAAGACATATACTCGAATATTCGCACGAAATCGAAATTTATCAAAAAATCAAAAAACTTACGTAATTTCTGAAAATTTCTCAAAACCTTCTTCCAACCAAGAAAATTATGTACTCAAGACACATACTCTTATAATTGCACGAAATAGAAATTTATCAAAAATCAAAAAAACGTCCGAAATTGTTAAAATTTCTCAAATACTTATTCGAACCAAGAAATGATGTACTCAAGACATATACTCGAATATTCGCACGAAATCGAATTTATCAAAAATCAAAAAACTTACGTAATTTCTGAAAATTTCTCAAAACCTTCTTCCAACCAAGAAAATTATGTACTCAAGACACATACTCTTATAATTGCACGAAATAGAAATTTATCAAAAAATCAAAAAAACGTCCGAAATTGTTAAAATTTCTCAAATACTTATTCGAACCAAGAAAATGATGTACTCAAGACATATACTCGAATATTCGCACGAAATCGAAATTTATCAAAAAATCAAAAACTTACGTAATTCTGAAAATTTCTCAAAACCTTCTTCCAACCAAGAAAATTATGTACTCAAGACACATACTCTTATAATTGCACGAAATAGAAATTTATCAAAAAAAAAAAACGTCCGAAATTGTTAAAATTTCTCAAATACTTATTCGAACCAAGAAAATGATGTACTCAAGACATATACTCGAATATTCGCACGAAATCGAAATTTATCAAAAAATCAAAAAACTTACGTAATTTTGAAAATTTCTCAAAACCTTCTTCCAACCAAGAAAATTATGTACTCAAGACACATACTCTTATAATTGCACGAAATAGAATTTATCAAAATCAAAAAACGTCCGAAATTGTTAAAATTTCTCAAATACTTATTCGAACCAAGAAAATGATATACTCAAGACATATACTCGAATATTCGCACGAAATCGAAATTTATCAAAAAATCAAAAAACTTACGTAATTTCTGAAAATTTCTCAAAACCTTCTTCCAACAAAAAAATTATGTACTCAAGACACATACTCTTATAATTGCACGAAATAGAAATTTATCAAAAAATCAAAAAAAGTCCGAAATTGTTAAAATTTCTCAAATACTTATTCGAACCAAGAAAATGATGTACTCAAGACATATACTCGAATATTCGCACGAAATCGAAATTTATCAAAAAATCAAAAAACTTACGTAATTCTGAAAATTTCTCAAAACCTTCTTCCAACCAGAAATTATGTACTCAAGACACATACTCTTATAATTGCACGAAATAGAAATTTATCAAAAAAAAAAAACGTCCGAAATTGTTAAAATTTCTCAAATACTTATTCGAACCAAGAAATGATGTACTCAAGACATATATACTCGAATATTCGCACGAAATCGAAATTTATCAAAAAATCAAAAAACTTACGTAATTTCTGAAAATTTCTCAAAACCTTCTTCCAACCAAGAAAATTATGTACTCAAGACACATACTCTTATAATTGCACGAAATAGAAATTTATCAAAACATCAAAAAAACGTCCGAAATTGTTAAAATTTCTCAAATACTTATTCGAACCAAGAAAATGATATACTCAAGACATATACTCGAATATTCGCACGAAATCGAATTTATCAAAAAATCAAAAACTTACTTAGTATTTCTGAAAATTCTCAAAACCTTCTTCCAACAAAGATAATTATGTACTCAAGACACATACTCTTATAATTGCACGAAATAGAAATTTATCAAAAAATCAAAAACGTCCGAAATTGTTAAAATTTCTCAAATACTTATTCGAACCAAGAAAATGATGTACTCAAGACATATACTCGAATATTCGCACGAAAACGAAATTTATCAAAAATCAAAAAACTTACGTAATTTCTGAAAATTTCTCAAAACCTTCTTCCAACCGAGAAAATTATGTACTCAAGACACATACTCTTATAATTGCACGAAATAGAAATTTATCAAAAAATCAAAAAAACGTCACCAT
>CAJQUN010001982.1:0-37263 GCA_907163345.1 Haberlea rhodopensis
TTTTTCAAATACATAATCCGGCCGAATCTTGATTATTCTTGGATCATTATTTCCCGCTTTCCTTAATCGTCGTCAAAGAAATAGAGCACACAGCGATCAAAAGTTAATTGCACAATAGCGGTGATTGGAAGGCGACGAGCGCCCTTCATACTCTGTTAATGCACTCGAGACAATTTGTGTCGTAAGAATACCACACCGCCATCCACCATCATGTGCGAGAGTCCATTTTGACTTGTCAATCCAGATTCAAATAATCAAATGCTCTTGGTTCAATACTTTTTTTTCTTCCATTGTAGAATCGAACTTTCTGAGCTGATTTTCCTGAACCAGCTTTCCAGCATAAGTCTTTCAAATGAACATTTTTGAAACGACTATTAAGTTCGAGCACACATGCTCAAACAAAATCGATGCACTCCATGCGAGGAATGAAAGTCGGCAACAAATATCAACGGCCTGCAATAAGGCCCGGATGCCTATCATATATACAAGCACACACCACTCAGATCCTTTAACAATATGCTTGCTAATCAACTCCAAAAACCATTCCACGACAAAAAATCTTTCCTCGTCAACGATTTGCAATGCCAAGTAAGACTTGATTGTTAGCATCCATGGCCACGCCAATCAACATCTTATGTTGATATTTTGTATACAGATGTGTTCCATCTACACTTATAACTTTTCGACAGTGTTGGAATCCATCTGCACATGGTTGGAATGCCCAAAACTTAATTCAAACAGTCATCCTCTGTTTGGTCTAGCATTCGGTAGGTGGTCCCATTCGACGACTGTGCCTGAGTTCCATTTTTGCAAGCTCCCATGTAATAAGCAATTTTCTTACAGAGCTTCCCATGTTTCCATAAACATTTTCAACAGCACGTCTCAATCTATACCAGCCTTTTGCGCATATGGATCTCAAAAACACTACTTATCTTACCAGTTTGAATGAACATACTTACTTACCTCTAGGATGGATCACGTATCTTTCCGACGTCCACTAGTCCACTATTAACTAGCATCATATTTTTTGTCCAGATTTGCATGATCGATCGATAAATCACTCAAAAGACAAGTGTGAGAACCCCCATATTTTGTTATTTTGAACATTCCATTTTTTTCCCCAATGAGGCGCGTAGAAACCATCTGCAAGGCATATCTGGTGTACTATGTTTGCACACCACTTCCATAAAGTTTTATGTACTTTGACAACAAGATACTCACGTTTTACAATCCGTACGGAGTAATCCTTCACAGCTGCCTGAAGATGACCTTTATCTTTAAATACCATATTAGATGGATATCTGCCTTTCGAATATCGTAATACTCCCCCCCATTACCAGTTTGGAAGGTCGATCGAATCACCAAATACGTCTGCATGTGTCGTGGAGAAAAATGGAATTGTTTGATAAAGCTCAGGTTCATTTGTTGTGGTTGTGTCTGCTACAGTAACTGGCACTTCTACAATATCAACCTCATCGTCAGCAGACTCATCCTCAGATGGAAATCCCCTCCGGTTCAGACCGAATATCATCTCCAAAATCCACAAAACTGTCTGCTAGTGGCTCGGGAACACATTGTCAGCAACTATCGGAGCATCATCTTGAATCATAGAGGTAGTTGGTCTTTCTGTAACTACTACAGATGGACCACTACCAGTTTGTTGGCATTTCTGTAATAAAATCATAAGCACAGGGTTCTGTTTGTATATACATCTCCAAAAAGTATGATTTTGTTCAATATCCAATAGCCATGCTAGATTGTAATCGCTGTCAACGGGAAAAATTGTTTGTTTCATCCCCGAAAAATCACTGAATATATATTTACAAGATATTTTCAGAATGAACTGGTGACGATCGATGCCAGTAATATCATATACATCGCTCAATAACTGTAAATAATTAATATTGCGAGATATTGTCATGCCTTTTGACGGACCACGATCATATCTAACCGATTCTGAATCTTGTAATATTTGGCCTCCCCAATACAACAAAACTTTAATTGACATACCTTAAAAAATAAAGATAAAATTCATAAATTAATACATGATATATAATGCTGTTAAATATGATTATTTATATAACAACGTACCTAAAATATGCTGATCGGAGCAAATAACTGGAGGATATGAAATGAGTTATATAAAATGAGCTGAAGATATGAAATGAGTTATATGAAATGAGCTGATTTCGTTCGAATAAATAGATGAAAAAATTGATTAATGTCGCCATCTCAAATGGCGACATAAAATAAAAAATAAAATGAGCTTATAATTTTTTATATTTTTACGTCGTTTTCTGCCGACAACACGTAAAAAATATTTTATAATGGTATTGATGTCGCCATCTAAGATGGCGACATCAATAAAAAAAAATTTATTGGATGTCGCCATCTTAGATGGCGACATCATAAAAAAAAAAAGTTTTTATAATGTCGCCATCTTAGATGGCGACATCAATATAAAAAAAAACCTTTTTATAATGTCGCCATCTTAGATGGCGATATCATAAAAAAAAAGTTTTTATTAATGTCGCCATTCCAGATGGCGACATAAATAAAAAAATAATAATTTTATTATGTCGCCATCTCAGATGGCGACAATAAAAGAATTTGGTGATTGTCGCCATCTGAGATGGCGACTTAGGTTACTTTTATAAAAAAAAAATTCGGTTATTTTTATAACTATAATAAAAATTGGGGTTAGATTATTAAAAAACCCCAATATAAAGGATTTGGTTTCTATTTCAAAGAAATTATATTATTCTCCTAAAAACCATAACATTTAATAATTAGTAAAAGTTGATATTTTCTGGCAAATTTATTTTTTTATTATAAAAAAAAAATAAATTCATAAATTATAGTTGTTTGAAAAAGTTTAACAATCTATTATAATTTGCACTCCAAGAGTGCAAATTATAACACTATTCTAAAGTTGCACTCTTGGAGTGCACCTTTACAAATTTTTTTTTTTTTTTTATAAAGTTGCAATCCAAGAGTGCAACTTTAGAATATTATTATTTTAATTATAAATTAAAAATAATTTTAAATTCTTGATTATTAAAAATAAATTTTTTTTATTGGTATTATGTTTTACATAAAAATTTTAAACCACATAAATAGTTGAAATATGAATAAATGATCTGAAATAGCACACATAAAAATAAATAGATTATTATTTACATTGAACTCTAAATATTTCCTCCGGTCCCACAACCACGTCTATGTCTCAGTCGTTGTGGTCTTCTAGATGGCTCAACTACACCTACATTCCGCGTTTGTGATTGAGAGGGTCTAGTCCTAGCGCTGGACTCACCAATATCATATTGTGGTGTCAAGTCGAAGAATGTAACAGGTGAGATATCAAAATGTGGACGTGGTTGTGTAGAATCGGGTACACGAAGCAGAAGATCCGTAAATGAGATTCCACTGTATGCTTGAGTTGGATCTGATATATATGGAGTGTATGGTTATGGCTCCTCCACGTGGGCAGGTTGTGTGACGTAGTAGTCAGAAGATGTGGCATCATAATGGAATGAAGAACGGTGTGATGTTGATGTCCCCCATGCATCATATGTATCAGTAGTAAATGGAGGGATATCATCATGAGCATCTACCTGAGTATCAGAGGTACTTGAACGTCTTCTCCTCCGGTTGCCCCCTCTAGTGGTATCTCGCTGGCGTGCAGGCATACCATATCTATTTTGTTGTGTCCGAGCAAGTTGACGCACTTCATCCACAATAGCTAAGTTCTGATCTAATACATGTCTGACCCCGGGTGAAATCCCTTCATCCTCACTCAAACTTGAGCAACTAAGTCTTAGTTGCTCCATATGCACATCCTTACAAAAAATATGGTTAATAGGTAGCATAATTCAGAAGAAATTAAATCATTTTAAATAAAAAAAGGAAATATATGCATACCACTTGCTGCCATGCAGCAGCATCTGCTGCACGGTATCCTGTCTCAACATTGTTGGTGGGTGGAGATATAATATGACGTGTAATTGTGCCGTACCACGTCATGTAATCATCACTGAAAGTATAGGAGCCGGTGGCCTGAGGGGCATCCACAATATTATATCGTCTGGCCATCCACAAATCTATGTATGCACTATGGAACCATGTCCAATTCGTTGCAACACGACCTCTGCGATCGAGCTTATGCAACTCCACCTGTCTAGCATCTATTGGTGGTGGAATAGTTTGGAACAAACCAAACTGTCGCAAAACTCGCTCTGGACGATGCATCTCCACAATGGCATAATTTATGAGTGGACATTGTGCCATCCAATCCTCTGGACCGCATTCTGGAGGCAGTGATGTGATCTCATCCGACTCCATGTCATCTGGTGATTCTCTGCGTCCGGGAATATGCTTTTCTTACCCACAGTACTTGACCACCCTTTGATTGGTTAATAGGCCTAGCCTTTACTTTAATAGGTGTCTGATTCCTGCAACCCTAGTCCCGGTATACAGGACCACCATAGGTGGCCTCAGCTCGGCTGTCATGTCCAAAGGATTGGATGGCACAATGTCCACTCATAAATTATGCCATTGTGGAGATGCATCGTCCAGAGCGAGTTTTGCGACAGTTTTGGTTTGTTCCAAACTATTCCACCACCAATAGATGCTAAACAGGTGGAGTTGCATAAGCTCGATCGCAGAGGTCGTGTTGCAACGAATTGGACATGGTTCCATAGTGCATACATAGATTTGTGGATGGCTAGACGATATAATATTGTGGATGCCCCTCAGGTAGGGGTGGTTACCGGATCAAACCGGTCCGGTCCGGACCAGAACCGGTCGGTTCCGGGCCCGTTATGGGCGGAACCGGTCCGATCCGGTAAGGAACCGGATCGGATCCGGTTTCGGTTCCATCGGTTCCGGGTTGGACCGGTTCCAACCCGGAACCGGATTTTTCTTTCTTTTTTTTTTTTTAAAAAAAAAAGGAAAAAAGGAAAGGATTTATCGAAAAAATGTTTTTTTTTTTTTTTTAAAAAAATGGATCCGGTTCCGTTTGGTCCGGAACCGGTAAGATACCGGATCCAGAACGGTAGAAACCGATCCGGTCCGGTATCAAACCGGTTCGGGACCGGCTAGTCCGATTCCGGTTTCAGACCGGACTAAGGTCCGGTTTCGGACCGGGTCCGGATCGACCCGGTCCGATAAGCACCCCTACTCAGGCCACCGGCTCCTATACTTTCAGTGATGATTACATGACGTGGTACGGTACAATTACACGTCATATTATATCTCCACCCAACAACATTGTTGAGACAGTATACCGTGCAGCAGATGCTGCTGCATGGCAGCAAGTGGTATGCATATATTTCCTTTTTTTTATTTAAAATGATTTAATTTCTTCTGAATTATGCTACCTATTAACCATATTTTTTGTAAAGAATAATCTATTTATTTTTATGTGTGCTATTTCATATCATTTATTCATATTTCAACTATTTATGTGGTTTAAATTTTTTATGTAAAACATAATACCAATAAAAAAATTTATTTTTAATAATCAAGAATTTAAAATTATTTTTAATTTATAATTAAAATAATACTATTCTAAATTTGCACTCTTGGATTGCAACTTTAAAAAAAAAAAATTTTGTAAAGTTGCACTCCAAGAGTGCAACTTTAGAATAGTGTTATAATTTGCACTCTTGGAGTGTAAATTATAGTAGAATATTAAACTTTTTCAAACAATAATATTTTATGAATTTTTTTTTTTTTATAATAAAAAATTAAATTTGCCATATTTTCTCCTCAAAAGAAAAGAAAAATGTTAAACATTTATTGACTTAATTGTATAGCTCAATTGGGCTTTGCAGTCAAATCTTAAGATATTGCATGAAATTTCAAAAAAGATATACAAATGCACAAAATATTATGGTATATGCTAATTTAAAATAAATAATTTATTGGAATCTACACCATGTCATCGTCGCATAAAAACAGTTCTATCTATGTTAAAAAAAATAGTTTTATCGTTAGAAGAGTCATAAAACATTTTAAACTAATATCATTATCCTTAGTCAATTAAACTAATAAAATATAATAATACTAATATTAATTTTCTAAAATGTTAAATATAGGCTGAAAATTTATTTTATTGGACGAAATAGCTGTTACATCAACAGTCATCTTCAACAAATAGTCAAAAGTAAAAGTGACATCATCATGAGTTGAATTGGAAATACTCTTCTGGAGCAAGTTCTATACACCAGATCTTATAAACACCAACATCTATTCCTCCCATCCTTCGGACCCACTTTTATACACCCAAATCTTACAAATATCAACACACATAAAAATATATACATGCATATACATATATATTTATATCTCTCCATATTTAAAAACATTCAATCTATATAAATATTTCGGCTTATTTAATTAAATATAACAAAATTGAAAAAAATTTCAGGAAATAGCGTGAGTTAAAAAACCTTTACAATTCTATGGTAATTCGCATGCTGGGAATGCGAATTTAGTTTAAATTCGCATACCTCGTATGCGAATTATAAATTTTGGTTTTTTTTTTTTTTTTGCGAATTATAATTTTTTTTAAAAAAAAAAAATTTATATTCGCATACCAGGAATGCAAATTTAAAGAGAATTCACATTCCCGGTATGCGAATTCTCTGCAATTGTGCGTGCCAACCTGGAAAGCAGCTCGGACAGCAGGCACGAGAAAGCAACAAATTGCAATCAATTGTTGCAATAAATTGTAACGTGAGTGCTCTTCTTTCTTGCTCAACATCATCCCCTCTCTTGCTTAATTCCTCTGAGCAGCCGAAGAACTCCCTCCTCTTGCTATTTTCCTCTGAGCTGAATAACGTGAGCATCCCAGAAATTCATCAAAGGTAAAAATATTTGAAAATTTAAATTTTACATATTTTTGAATATATATTGCATTTACTTTAATTTTTGTGTTATATTATAGGTTTTGCTAACAAGAATTTCAAGGTATGTTTTTTCAGTTTTTTATTATTATTTGCTTAAATTAGAGATATAAAATCGAATTTGAAGATATGTTTTTCCAGTTTTTCATTATTATTTGCTTAAATTACGGATGAAAAATCAAAAATTGTGGGGAGTATTCGAATCCCATTGCTCAGGGTGGTACGTGAAGCTGATTTCTGCAAAAAATCGCATACAGGGTATGCAAAATCTGCAAGAATTCGCATACCGTGTATGCGAATTCTTGCTGAATTCGCATACCGTGAATGCGAATTCTTGAAGAATTCGCATACCTGGTATGCGAATTCTTGCAGGTATGCGAATTCTTGAAGAATTCGCATATCACGTATGCGAATTCTTGAAGAATTCGATTTTTGGTAAGTTATGCGATTTTTGGTAAGTTCAGTGTAGATGCGATTTTTGGTAAGTTCACTGTAGATTTACGATAATTTAAAGTTGATGAAAAAATATTGTAAATTTTATTTCTTTCCATATAATCATTATTTGTTTCACTGAATATATAATAATATTTTTATAAATTTATATTGTTTTGATAAATTTAATTAAATATTAAAAATAAAAATTGATGTTTTGCTAATTCTTGAAGCATACCCTGTATGCGATTTTTGGTAAGTTAAAAATTTTAAAGTTAAAGTTGATGTTTCACTGAATATATAATAATACTTTTTAAAAATTAATTTTTTTTTGATAAATTTAATTAAATAAAAATTGATGTTTTGCTAGATTAGGTGGTCACATATTGTACACATGATTGGATTATTGTATGATTTTAATGTGCTATTTTCGTAGATACTATGTCGTCGGTTCGAAGTCAAATTGATGTTTTGCTATACTATGGTGGTCGCATATCACACGATGGGATTATTGTTAGTTATGATCGACCTCCAATAAGCTATATACGAATGCCTCGAACAATTACAATGTCTGAGTTACTGTCGACGCTGTACGATCAGATAAGTATCGATAACCAACAACACGCACTTAATGTGTGGACTAAACATATATTTAATAATACTTCTGGGCGAGTTGAACATTTACTCGAAATTACAAAAGACAGTGATATTTGGTTTTTCTTTGACCCTGATGTTGGAAATGCCGGTGTCAATTTATATGTTGAGTCAGAACAAATACACATTAATACTGTGCCAGACATTCAATATACTGAAGAGCGGGGCTCACATATGTCAATCCTTAATGATGATCATAACCTGGAGATACCGGTTGTCACACAAGGACTTGTAAGTATGAGAACCGGAAATAATTATGGTAGTACTTCGGGAAACGTAGGACATAACACGTACAGAACTGAAGGGGAAGTTCATGATTCAAGGGCAGAGGACAGAGATGATTATGCTAGCGCCGATTTTTTTGGTCCTGAAATTCATGTTGATTCCGAACCAGACGAAGATGGAATTAACGTTAATGATGGTAGCGATGACGATGTAGAAATTGATGTGATGTTGGAAACTATGTCCCAACATAACTATATGCCATCTTCTTTACAAGAGGAGCAAATTGAAGCAACAGTGCCGCAAGAGACACAACCCGGGCCCCAACTTTTCTCTGTCGTTCCATTCTTCTTCACGACATTTCCGGATGTACCTGTTGACTATGTTGACATTCCAACTGGTTCTTGGGGAAAGTTCTACGACCATGTCAAAGGAAAGTTAGAGTTGGGTATGTTGTTCAAGAGTAAAGCACATTTACAGTCTGCAGTTAAGGACTTTTCAATACGGGTTGCTAGACGCGAGTACCACGTCATTGAGAGCACACCAAAAATATGGAAAGTGGTTTGTAGGCACCATTCTACGGTAATGCCCTGTGGGTGGATGGTGAGAGGTATATATAAAGAGAAAATGAATGTGTTCAAAATTACCAAATATGGTGGGGACCACTCATGCTTGATGAATGAATTATCAATTGACCATCGTAACCTGAGTCGCAACGTAATTGCCAGTCTGTTGATTGGATTTGTTCGGAAGGATCCTGCGTATGAGATAAAATTCGTACAAGAGACCGTGAAAGAAAAATATGGTTTCGAGATCTCGTATCATAAGGCTTGGGATGGTTTGAAAGCTGCCAGAGAACAGGTATATGGCACATGGGAGACGTCAGTGACACAGTTGCCGAAATATATGTCTGCCCTTAAACAACACAATGAGGGGACTATTATTGAGTGGGACCATATCGACACTGATGTAAGTAATCATAAGATAATCAAATATGTTTTCTGGGCATTCAGGCCATGCATAGAAGGGTTTCGACATTGTCGTAAGGTGATAAGTGTTGATGGCACACATTTGTATACGAAGTACAAGCATAAATTGTTAATCGCGGTTGGAATTGATGGTAATCAACAGGTCCTGCCTTTGGCTTTCGCGATTGTAGATGAAGAGACAATGTCGTCATGGAAATGGTTTCTTGAACTGATCGCTAGACATATTCTTTGTGACGTAGATGGCGTATGTCTTATCTCTGATAGACACCAAGGTCTTCTCCGTGCTGTTCAAAGTATGCCTGCATTTATCCCCCCCGTGGTGTACATCGTTTTTGTCTGAGACACGTGTGCTCTAATTTCAACAAACAATTTAAAAATGTAATGTTGAAGGACATGTGCTGGAAAGCTGGTACGGCTCATCAAATTGGGAAGTTCAATCGGGTTATGGAGCAGATCAGTAGTAATAATGAGGGAGCTTTCAATTATCTTAGTTACATTGACCAAACTCAGTGGACTTTGGCACATGATGGTGGATGGCGTTCTGGTATTATGACAACCAACTTGTCTGAGGCGTATAACGGAGTTCTTAAAGGTGCTCGTCGTCTTCCAGTGACGGCAATTGTACAATTGACTTTTGGCCGAACAGTTCAATATTTCATGGACCGTCGAATGAAGTGCCAACAAATTATTCAAAATAATCAAGGATGGACAACCTTCGCATTTCAAAAATTTACTCGTTGGCAACACGAATCATTGCAACATATTGTCCAGAAATATGATTATACAGCACAGTCTGCTTCAGTGATAACTGTCGTCCGAGCTGGGGTCGGGAACAGTACACATGTTGTCAAACTTCGCTCGAAGATATGTTCATGTGGAAAGTGGACACAGTTTGGTATTCCATGCTCACATGCTATACATGCATGCCGACATTTTGGTGTCAATGCATCGAGTTTAGTGAGTGAACATTATAACTTGCAACATTATACATATCAAGGGATATTTGAGCCGTTGTTCTCAGAAGAATATTGAATGCCCCCCTCATTCGAATTATCTCATAATCCTTTGCTAAGAACTCAAACACGTCCGGGAAGAAATCGTACTTCTCGCATCCCAAATGAAATGGACTGGCCACAAGCTCGAGCAAGACAACAGGCACATAGAGCTCAAGAACAGGGACAAACTTCACGACGACAATACTAATCAATATGTGTCATGCCTTTTGTAAATATCGATTCACCAGGCTATGGGTAAAAACTTTCAATTATATATTTACGTATTTTTCATTCATATGTTTATCTGATTATATTACAGGATGGATGTACAGAGTATATATGGGCCACTTGACACAAGTGTGCTCAATCAGCAGTCTGTTCATCGATCCGATGATGTATTTCATGGAGACATCGACAACACGTTGCTAGTGAGGCGTGGAGATGGAAATTTTTGGGACATGTGTAAAGCGAGGGCACTTGATATACGTGTATTATGCACCTTAAATGAAATGGGGTTCTATGGAGTATATAGTTGTGGCCATTTTATTATTGACAGACATCTTATCACATCATTGGTTGAGAGATGGCGACCCGAGACACACACGTTCCACTTCGTGTTGGGGAGGTGACCATCACATTGCAGGACATAGCTATCATATGGGGACTGCCGATTGCGGGTGATGCCGTATGTGGGGATGAGAATCGCCTGCGCCCTTCAGAATGGCAGGCATATTGTGCGCAGTGGCTTGGATTTTTACCTCCCCGTGACAAAACCAAAAGTTCACGTCTTTCATCGAGTGCAATACTGGACCATCTACTTGCTAACCCAATAGTGGAGGAGAGCACACAGGAACAGGTGCATCAGTACACACGATCATGTGTACTATTACTGTTAGGTGGATTGTTATGCCCTGATGCATCAGTCAGCTCTGTATCTATGCTATACATCCGTCACCTACGGGATATTCCCAGAGTTCGTATGTTCAGTTGGGGTAGTGCAGTACTCGCATACCTTTATCGTGAGTTATGTCAAGCCTCCAAGCAAGGAAGAACAAACATCGGTGGTGCAATGCAACTTTTGCAGGTAATAAGAATTACAAGCCTCTGTTATTTGAATTAAATGATATATAAACTTACATTATGTTATATTAACCTTGTACTCGATTCAAAAAAATTACAGATTTGGGCATATACGAGGATAAAGAGTATTCATCCTAACACTCATGGTTCTCGAGTACAACAAGGCCAAATTATAGTCAACGAGGATCTAATACTTCCTACCCCTCCATATGGTGCAAGGTATAATTACACTTGGTATTTATATTTATTAGTTTTAAATATTGCACTAACATTGCCATGTCGATTTTTTTTAGGTGGTCTAGTTTTTTTAGATTTGGACACACTGTCCGACATGCTTTGCGTGTATTTCGTGACACATTTGATAGGATGTATTGGGATCAGGTAATAAATACTTTCTTGAGAATATCACTTTTATATTAATAATTATGTATTTATGATAGTATGTTATGTTTCTGTTTTACAGTTTATTTGGACTCCATATGACATGGAGTCGGATGAGATCACATCACTGCCTCCAGAATGCGGTCCAGAGGATTGGATGGCACAATGTCCACTCATAAATTATGCCATTGTGGAGATGCATCGTCCAGAGCGAGTTTTGCGACAGTTTGGTTTGTTCCAAACTATTCCACCACCAATAGATGCTAGACAGGTGGAGTTGCATAAGCTCGATCGCAGAGGTCGTGTTGCAACGAATTGGACATGGTTCCATAGTGCATACATAGATTTGTGGATGGCCAGACGATATAATATTGTGGATGCCCCTCAGGCCACCGGCTCCTATACTTTCAGTGATGATTACATGACGTGGTACGGCACAATTACACGTCATATTATATCTCCACCCACCAACAATGTTGAGACAGGATACCGTGCAGCAGATGCTGCTGCATGGCAGCAAGTGGTATGCATATATTTCCTTTTTTTATTTAAAATGATTTAATTTCTTCTGAATTATGCTACCTATTAACCATATTTTTTGTAAGGATGTGCATATGGAGCAACTAAGACTTAGTTGCTCAAGTTTGAGTGAGGATGAAGGGATTTCACCCGGGGTCAGACGTGTATTAGATCAGAGCTTAGCTATTGTGGATGAAGTGCGTCAACTTGCTCGGACACAACAAAATAGATATGGTATGCCTGCACGGCAGCGAGATACCACTAGAGGGGGCAACCGAAGGAGAAGACGGTCAAGTACCTCTGATACTCAGGTAGATGCTCATGATGATATCCATCCATTTACTACTGATACATATGATGCAGGGAGGCCATCAACATCACACCGTTCTTCATTCCATTATGATGCCACATCTTCTGACTACTACGGCACACAACCTGCCCACGTGGAGGAGCCATCACCATACACTCCATATATATCAGATCCAACTCAAGCATACAGTGGAATCTCATTTACGGATCTTCTGCTTCGTGTACCCGATTCTACACAGCCACGTCCACATTTTGATATCTCACCTGTTACATTCTCCGACTTGACGCCACAATATGATATTGGTGAGTCCAGCGCTAGGACTAGACCCTCTCAATCACAAACGCGGAATGTAAATGTAGTTGAGCCATCTAGAAGACCACAACGACTGAGACATAGACGTGGTTGTGGGACCGGAGGAAATATTTAGAGTTCAATGTAAAGAATAATCTATTTATTTTTATGTGTGCTATTTCAGATCATTTATTCATATTTCAACTATTTATGTGGTTTAAAATTTTTATGTAAAATATAATACCAATAAAAAAAATTTATTTTTAATAATCAAGAATTTAAAATTATTTTTAATTTATAATTCAAATGATACTATTCTAAAGTTGCACTCCAAGAGTACAACTTTAGAATAGTGTTATAATTTGCATTCTTGGAGTGCAAATTATAGTAGAATGTTAAATTTTTTCAAACAACTATAATTTATGAATTTTTTTTTTTTTATAATAAAAAAATAAATTAGCCTAAATATTTCCATACTCCTCATCATGTTTCCATCAGCACGGCTGTACATTAGCTGTCAAATAAAACACCCTTCATTATTTCTTTTGAAATTTTTTGCCTTTCTCAATAATAATTGTCGCTCAACAAAATTAACTATAAAATATAATTTCAAAAACCCCTCCTTTGTTTTCACACTACAGACACCTTTCTATCCAGCTCCATGCCCATTATTTTTCAATAAAGCTTTGACAATTCTTGTGGACTATTTGAAAATTCCGGGCTTGTGTTCTGGTTCAACTGTTCACAACAATTTCATCGGTTTCTGTTGCGTTGAACTTTGTGAAATATTTCCCATATACGACAAATATATGCAGAGATAGAGAAGTGAAACGCTGTTTAGAATTTTGAGTTGTCTTTACTGTGAAGGGTTGAAAGGTTTTGGTGGAAGATAGATGGAATTCTTGAATTTGTTCTGATTCTGCTGGCGAACTCAAGATTATTCTACTGCCATTTCCTTTAAAATTTGAAGTTGGTTTTGTAAATTCTTGGAGTAGTGACAATTCTGGCTGATTCTGATGCTGATTCTTCGTTGAGGGTGAGTTCTATAGTTTTCATTTCACTAATCAATACTCTCTGTCTTGATTGCTTCACTTTCGTTTAAAAAACTTTTATTGTAACATGGTTTATGTTCTAATTTTCATGAGGGTTCAGAGTCTTTTGACAATAACTCTCTCTTCAATTCTTTGAAATTGGTGTGTTTCGTCAGTCTTCCAGGTTTTTCTTTTTCTATAATGGTGTCGTTGTAGGCTTAGTTTGCATAAAATAACCAAAGTCTATAGAAACTGTGAAAATTTATTTAATGGGGTTATTCTCAATCACATACATAATATATGACTGGAGGGGTACTCTTAATATTTAACTGGGAGTTGTTTCCAGAAAATTCAGTTTATATTATAGAGAACATAAATGGTTGAATGGTTGTTATATATTTATTTAATAATGAAAATCATGTTTCCCAGCAAAGGAAAACTAAATTCTGGTATACACTGGTTTATTAAAAAAAATGTGGAACTCCTTTGCTATATTAAATTGATAACTTAAATGAAAATTCTCGCAGTTTAGTATGCTTTAATTTACTCAACAAATAGATAACGGCTCGTATAATTAATTATGGAATGCAACACTAGCTACATAAATGATAAGGAAATTGCTGAATATGTTAATCTGATCCCCAAATACAGATACAGGGACAAGTACGATAAAATATGGCTATGGCGAGACAGACTTTTTAAAATTAGGATACAATAATTAATTTTTATTATTTTTTATATATTTTACATACAAGAAAAAATATCATTAAAAATCATTTGAATAATAAAATTGAAAATAATCACATTATTCATTAATCAAATCATCCACAAAATTAAATTATTCGAAATTTATTTTAAACTCACATGTTCTAAACAGGAGACGAAACACCATCAATTTTACAAAATCTTGACAGTAGCATTAAACCTTCCCTAGATAATATTGATTGGTTTGATTTTTTTTGACCAATTGATTTAACCTGCCAGTTGTGTCTCATACTTGGCATTTATCTACTTTTATTATTTTAGGGGGGTGTATTGGTTATAGACTTTTATTGACTTTTAATGACTTTTATGGAGTTTAAAAGTCTAGAGGTATTCAATCCAGACTTTTATATACTCTACAAAAGTCTAATGGTATTCAAGACAGACTTTCGTAGAGTTTTAAAAAGTCAAGTGGTATTCAATTATAGATTACAATTATATAGCAACATTAACTGAATCTTCAAAGTCGTCATCTTGAAGATGCAAAAAAGTTGTTCAATATTTGCCATGCAAAATAATTGAATAGGTATTTTTCACATTTTTTACTGTTAAATAAGTAAAATGTGTTTACGTTAATAGTAAAAAAAAATTATATGTTGAATGACTCCCTCGGGTAAAATCCCCTCAAGAGCCGAACAAGTCATACACCGAACAGGGGACACCGAACAGGTAGCACCGAACCAGGTTTTACCGAACAGAAAGACACCGAGCAGAACAACTGCTAAACCATCTTCGGGATTCTGGTCAAAGTATAGCGAAAGACCCGGTCATAATTAAAACTAATTAACCGGCTGGGATTGAACGTGCATTAATGGGGCGGATTTCTCGGAGACGTTTGGCTCCAGTCAAGCCACGATCCGAGGAAATCATGTTGCTGATTTCCCGCGAGTTAGTTACTGAGACAGCCCTATAAATACCCTTGGATAACCTCATTGTAGGGGGTTGGATTTTTCTGGGCAAAAAGATTCCGAAGAGAGCAAATTTATGTCTGTTCGGTCTTTTTTGTTATTTCTCTAAAATATTCGTGCAAGTCATTGAGCGATTATTTTTTGTGTCCAGAGAGTCTTGTAAATCATCAACGTTTATAGTGAAGTTTTATACTGGACTAGGTCCCATGGTTTTTTTCTCAATTTGAGGGTTTTCCACGTAAAAAATCTTGGTGTGTTTATCGTTATTTTTCATTAACACTTTATTCTACCTTATATTAAAAAATCACGAATCACATCATTGGCGCCGTCTGTGGGAACAAAGAGTAAAGATGTCGAAGCAAGATATTTCATTAAGAATCCAAGGCAAAATGGTTAGAAGCAAAGGGCGAGGGCCAATGTCGGGAAGGGATAAACCAATGACCCCCCCCCACGTTCATGCCCAGAACCAGAAGGAGCAGGGGAGGCTGGATCATCGCAGAATGTTTCACGAGTATTACCCACCGGAGGAATACCCATGGAACATTTGGCTGAGATGATTGTTAAAACTGTTGGAGAAGTTATGAAACAATTTATGACCCCCCCCCCCCCCCCCCCCCCCCCCCTGTCAGGAAGAAAATAAGGAAGAAGGGGAAGACAAGTGAACAGATTAATGGGTAAAAGCATTTAGCTGAGTAAAGGAGGAGGAGAAGTCGTTCACCAAGTTGCTGAAAGCAAGTTCTCCGAGGTACTTTCGATCAGCTGAGTTGGGGGTGTAGCACAAAATGGAGTGGGAGGCTTTGGGATCGGGTTTTTTCAGTAATGGAACAATGGGGGAGTACGTCCATGAAGGGATATGGTATCTCGAGGTAGGCCGAGATACAACGAGAGCGGGTTGAGAGGAGGCTCGAGGTTCGTAAGGAATAAGGGAAGAAAAAGTTATCTTATTAGGAGGTGCTTGGGGCGAAGAACTTGGACCTTCGGGAGTAGCCCTTTTCTTGCGATGAAGAGCTTGAGTCCCCTCGGGTGAAGCCCTCTCCTCAGAAGGAGTCAAAATCTCAATGGACGGGGGAGGGGCAGGAGTAATAGCAGCCTTAGAAGTTTGGCCTTTTTGGCTCTTCTCCTTCAGCTTCTCGGCCATCCTAGCCTTCATCATTTTTGTTTCTGGAAAGAGCAGAGAAATATTAGTCCGAACATGATAAGTCAAAAGTAAAACGAAGAAGACTGCTTGAAAAGCACTCACCGAGGGGCACTTTCAAAGATACACCATTGGGGCTCAACTGGAACAAGTATAGCAGTCCGTTTTCAATCAGCTCCATCAAATTAAAACACTGATCGCCAAGTGCACGACTAACCGACAAATACGGTTCCTCCTCAAGGTGACCCTTGATTGACTTGCCCCTCGGGAGATTTTCCCTCTACTCCCTAGGGCAATCCCAAGGTTGGAGCGGACGAACAAAAATGTAAGAGTTTTTCCAGTTTTTTATGGACGAGGGGTATTTTTTGAGAAAGCCAACCACTGTCCGTGAGGAAAAGTAAAAGAGCCCGATCTCTTTCTTGTTCAGTTGAAAAAAACAGTTAAAAAGTTCGGGAGTAGGGGTAAAACCCAGATAAGAAAGTACTATGAAAAAGCCTGCTAATAATCGATAACTGTTGGGAAATAATTGGCTAAGGGAAACAGAGAAGTAGGAGGCTACTTCAATAAAGAAAGGAGGGATAGGAAAACGGAGGCCTCCTCGGAGCTGGTCAATATAAAAAGGAAAATAACCCTTAGGGGGTAAGTGAGGGCGAGATCCAGAAAGGGGAGCAATAATAGAAGTCCCCTCGGAAATCCCCCATTTAGTTCGGATATTACTAAGATGCTGAGTCAATTTGACCTCAGACTCAAAAATCTCGAACCAGGGAACGCGGGCTTTAACTAAATCTCGCTCCGTAGCAAGTTTCTGCTCTTGTATATGAGCAGCTGACGCGGCAGAGAAGCTTAGAGTTCTGTCACTATCAGAAGAAGAGGAAGAGGGTTGAGGAGAGGGGCTAAGAGCGTCTCCTTCATTGAACCTATCTATCGCTTGCAATGAAGAGTCAGCTGAGGAAGAAATCATACTTGGTGATTAAAAAAGGAAGACTGCTGGGGAAAGTTGTTCAACCGTCTGGTGCTAGCTCGGAAGCAAAATGCAGCAAAGTAAAAACAAATGAAGAAAATGGAGGGGTATTTATAGCGGGGACCATATGAACAGTCATTCAATCTTCACCGTCAAAAATAAGAGAATGAACGGTCATAAAGGTGCCTCGGGAAACGAAACGTCGCGCGGCATTTGAAATTTTTGAGTGGGAAAAAAGGGCGGCAAAAATATCCCGAGCAGGTTAAGTTTAGGATTTTACCCGAAGACAATAAAACAAGACTTCAAAAGTCTCGTCTTGCTTTACTTTAGGGGAGTGAGGTGATGTCATATGACATATTGACTTCCTCGGGTAAAATCCCCTCAAGAGCCGAACAAGTCATACACCGAACAGGGGACACCGAACAGATAGCACCGAACCAGGTTTTACCGAACAGAAAGACACCGAGCAGAACAACTGCTAAACCCTCTTCGGGATTCTGGTCAAAGTATAGCGGAAGACCCGGTCATAATTAATACTAATTAACCGGCTGGGATTGAACGTGCATTAATGGGGCGGATTTCTCGGACACGTTTGGCTCCAGTCAAGCCACGATCCGAGGAAATCATGTTGCTGATTTCCCGCGAGTTAGTTACTGAGGACATCCCTATAAATACCCTTGGATAACCTCATTGTAGGGGGTTGGATTTTTCTGGGCAAAAAGACTCCGAAGAGAGCAAATTTATGTCTGTTCGGTTTTTTTTTGTTATTTCTCTAAAATATTCGTGCAAGTCATTGAGCGATTATTTTTTGTGTCCAGAGAGTCTTGTAAATCATCAACGTTTATAGTGAAGTTTTATACTGGACTAGGTCCCGTGGTTTTTCTCTCAATTTGAGGGTTTTCCACGTAAAAAATCTTGGTGTGTTTATCGTAATTTTTCATTAACACTTTATTCTGCCTTATATTCAAAAATCACGAATCACATCACTATCAATTTCATAAAAATCCATCATTTAAAAAAGCATTACAAGTCGATAAAGTCCATAGAAATCTATTGAAAAAGTCTACGAGACTCTATACAAATCTTTTTATAACTCCATGGAATTCTATAAAAGTTAATAGAAATCTATCAACTCCATAAAAGTCAATCATTTAAAAAAGTCATTAAAAGTCAATAAAAGTCTAGATTGAATACACTCCCCTTATCCTCCAATCAAAGTCTTAGTAGAATGTATTTTCAGAAAGGATAATTAAGTTTCTTATGAAACTTACTGAATTAACGTATGAAAAGTAAAACTTTTAATAATCATGGGCTTAAGGCTAGGAACTTAATCACCATCTTTTGGCTCCTATCCAGTAGCAAGAGAAAGTAGAGGAAGATAAACCCTCTAATACCTATGCTACTTATTTAATGTTTCCGTTTTAACATTTCTTACCTTAGTTCCTTGATACTCTCTTTGCAAAGTATTGACGTGAACTCCATCTTAAGGAAATATCATTTGTTTCTTCACTTCCAAATTTACATGCGACAAGTTTTAGCATTTGTATGTGTTTATTGAGTGCGTAAGAGCGAGAAAGATAAAATGAATCGTCCAATATTCTCATCTGAAAATATCTATAATGTTTATTCTTTTAAATGCTTCGGGTATTTTTTCCTTTAACTTCCCGACCTTCAAAGCTCTCTTACAGTTTCTTTGTTCTTATTGGAACCACCTTAGAGTGTTGCCATTACAAACTTAATGGAAGAAATATTTCAAACTATATGGTGTATTGACAACCTGATGGTACTATATTTCAATACAGAAATTGGCTTTGAACTTGTTCATATATAATTCCTTAGTAAATAAAAATAAATAAAAACTAACTGTGTAAGAAACTTGTTAGTGCCCGAGGGGCGCGAATTGACCAAGTAATTTTTTGAGCAGCCTCTTGCTCTTTCTTTTTCTTGATTCTTGTTGGATCTTTTAAACAGAGAAAAACCAAAAAATCACATGATTTTTAGTTTGTGATGCTTTCGAAAACATATGTAAATAGCTTACTCAGGAAAATGTGTAAACTGCGTGGATGTTTGCTTGAATTCGTTGTTCTCTTCATACACTTATTCTATATGCCAAATTAATTTAGTTTGAGGTACCCATAGAAAAGAAGATGATGGAACACAAAAGAAGCTGTAGCTCACTCGACCAAAGCAGCTTTGTAAATTTGATACCAAAACGATTAAAGACTGATGTAGCTCTCTCTTCCAAGGTTATCTCAATCTCCTTTTTCTTTGTTTTTTTTTTTCTCTTTTTCTTGTTTACTGTTTTATACTATCGTTTTAACTACAACTTAAGATGCATATCTGGTTTATTTTAACTTACACATGATAAGTATGCTAATTGTTTGTATTTCAAAAATGAGTTTGAAGTTTGAACTTCTCCATAAAATAAAATCCCATTAGTAATATTTAGATTCTAAAATATTATGGAGGCTCCGCAGCCCATATTTGTTTGAATTATGGTGTTGTTTTCCTTATAAAATTGTCAAGGGCTAGATAATGCTTTTAATTAAATCACCTAACATGCAGGATTTTTTTTGAACAGCCTGTCTTGTTTGGGAATGCATGCTATTAGTGTCGTTGTCTGAATTTTGTAAATTTTTGTTGGCTACAGAATAAGAAAGAGAAGGTTAGCGAACGAATTTCCGCTCTTCAACGGCTTGTCTCACCATATGGAAAGGTATGTAATTTCAAACAATATACGTACGTCATCTACAACTGTTTACTACATGGTCTCACATTTTGTTTAAATAAGTTTCTTGTCTTCTTTTAGGCTAAACTATCCTCTGTAGTGGGTGGCACTGTCGGACAAATTAAAATTATTGGTGCATAAATTGATTTCACCACTCAACTTACAAATTTTTACTGTAATTGCTAAACTTACGTTCTTTTACAGACCGATACAGCTTCAATACTTTTCGAGGCAATGGAATACATAAAATTTCTTCACGAACAGGTTAAGGTACACAGTTTTCGGGCTTCAATTTCATTTCATCCGACGACTGATTAAAAACGTTTTTCGAAATTTGATTTTTCAATTACCAATGAATTTTATTGCTTATAAATTGATGACATTGCTTGATACCTAGAAAAGCTAGAAACACATCTTTATTGTCTCTAATCTCTATATGTTAAAATTCTATCATTTACTGATTTACAATATGGATATCTGATATACCTTTTTGACCTTATTTTTCATACACTTTCAGGTATTGAGTGCTCCATACCTATATAGCACACCAACGACCCAGCCACTGGTGAGTTTTAATTGGTTATGTTGTAGAGTATGGCATGCTTGTCTTATGGGTTATATTCGTCGAATACGACATACTTGCTATGAATCTTACGTTCAAGTAGATTATTGAGTTTGTTTAGCTAATTCGGTGAACTGCCATGGTTACTAATTCCTAAATCTAAGGATTCGGCGATGATGCATTTGTAATAGCTGTGATAGTTTTACTGCCTTGAAATAAATTCACAAAATTATTTACTGTTAAATGGCAATTGATTAGTCTATGCTGGCTTGTAAAGATTTGCCAATTGTTTAATCTGTGTTCCTCAAGTTTGTTGCGTTACGCTGTTGCTATTTTCTTCAAGGAAATGGAAATTTGCAATGGCCTCAAAGCCAGAGGCTTATGTGTCGTCCCGACTTCATTGGTTGATGGAGTTGCCAGTAGCAATGGAGCAGATATTTGGGCACCAATTAAGACCAGTCTCTTGAATTCTAAAAGATCGGTTTCAGACGAAAGTTCGGAGTTAAGCTGAGATGGTTTCATTTTGTTGCAAAATGAAGCATTTAATGATGTTCTGTTTGTGTGATTCGCGATTAGTTTTGGATAATGAAACTTAGGCCTCCCTCGTGCCTTAGTTCGGGTAGTTCGAAAGAACTTGAAGCTTATGATATGAGATCCTTACGTAGATATAACAAAAACGTATTGTAAATTGATGAGAAATTAAATGTATTGGAATTTTTGAAGCAATTAAAGATCTTCGGAAGGTTTTCATGTTATTGCATTATGTGAAAGTTAGTTACCATAATATATGCCCTGCCAGCGAAACATTGTTGGCTTGATAGACTTTATGCACCCAAAGCTTATTAGTGACTCATTGACATCTATAAATATATCGTCTCAGTCTCTGACAGACATGCAAAACACAATACACATCAACCACATATTTTTTGTCGTAGAGACACTGATATTAAACTAGCACTGGTGTTTACTTTCAAATCTAGTTAGCTTGCTCGGATTTGTGGGATCACTGTTTCCAGACTTTTGTTGTACATCGGTAATATCTTTTCGTACAATTTGTATCATGGTATATATGAATCTAGCGTAATCGACCGTCCACATGTTTATATATGAAAAAGTTAATTTTAAGTAATACTTCCGCTGTGTTTTATATCAGACGCCAAGGACGAACCAAACAATGGTATCAGAGTTAGGTTGCACTTTCATTCATATATTTGATAGTTAATTTTATTTCATCGTTTCAATCAATAGTAATTGTTACTTTATTTTTTATTTTTAGAAAATATAGAGTCCGGAAGACGTAGAAATTGGATTAAAAAGAGTTCTGTCACCATGGGAGGTCGGATGACGGCGCGAAGGTGTGGCGAGCAGCGGCACACGTGGGGTAGAAATTGTTCTCCAACATTGTACGACTACTCGCGCATAGATGAAATTGTTCTTCGACTGCTCGCGTGAATCTAGAGAGAATTTGTTCTCTACAGTGAAAAGCTGCGGCACACATAGAGGAGAACTTGTTCTACGCCATCATGTGCATTGCTTGCAAAGATTCTGCATCCGCCATCAGAGTGAACGATGAATGCTGGATTTGCTCGCAATTTCTTCCAGCAAACTCTCAAAGAGGAATAACGCCAAGAGGCAACGACAAACTTGTTGCCACAGTCATGGTTGCACGCAACAAGCGCTTGCGGTGCTGCCATGGCAGCCTCAGAGGTGAAGCGACGGTTGGAAGTTGAAGATAATAGAATGAGATAGGTTTTGGCCTAGCCCATTGGGAGACCAAACAAATATTTTCAAAAAATTATTTTTGATATAGGCCTAATATCAACCCAGTAAAAACAATTTAGCACATTTTCGAATTGGGCCAAGAAAATTGTTTTAAATATGCTTTTGGATCCAAATTGTTTTGGAGTCCATAAATTATTTGGAACATTTTTTTTTCAAAATATATATTTTTTAAATAATAAATCTTAAGTTATTAAAAATATGATTTTTTAATTTATTAAGTATAAAATAATGATGTACAATTTAATTGAAACACTAAATTAATTAAAAATTAAATGAAAATATTTCATTTAATTTATCAATTTTATTTCGATTATGTTATGATTTGAAGGTAAACAGTTATTTTACCAATTAAGTCAATATTGAATTAATTCAAAATTAAATTAAAATATTTTATATAACTTTATTATTTCAGTTAATATTATAATTGGAAGGTAATATAATGATTTTACTAATTAAATTAAAAATTATTTAAATAGAAATTAAATGAAAATGTTTCATTTAATTTATTAATTTAATTTTATCAATATTATGATTTGATAGCAAAAAAGTGATTTTACAAACTAATTGAAAATTTAATGAATTTGTTTTATAAAAAAACACCGGCATTGTCGTTGCAGGGTGATGAAAATATACTATTTATTTGTTAATTTATTTTTTATTAATATTATCATTACAAGTCATTTTACCAATAAGTTGAAAATGAATTAATTAAAAATTAAATAAAATTATTTTGTTAATTTGCTAATTATATTTTCAACTAATGATACGATTCAAGGGAGAATGATAGAATAAATTAATTATTTTGATCTAATTATATGTGATGTGTTTACATGAATTTTAAGTTTTTATTATTTCATTATAATTGGGGGTTTTTGGTTATCGAGCCTGCAAGCCTGCTCCCTCTAATTTCTGATATATCACAATCGGAATTTCATTATACTATATGTACGATGTAAAATTATTAGAATAGTGAGAAATCAAAATTGAAGATATAGCATCAAGAATCAAGACTTGTATGATGGAAGCAAAATATAATAAGATTGCATACATACCTGCATCACCCTAGATAGACTTGTGATTCACGTTATGGCTCACGTGGATCAGTTAGAGAAAGATTGCATGTGGGGTCTCGTCATCTTAATCTTTAATTAAGTGTTCAAATACGTCATGCACATGAAACGTAAACAGGATTAAGAGCTTATCACTTCTAATTGAGATTTTTCACTATGTTTTTCACTTACATTATTCATATACAAGACATCTTGTATACCCTTTACTTAGTACAATTCACCATATCTCGCTCAGTTTAATGCCTAGCAGCAGAAGGTAGACTCACAATCTCAGCTCTCTCCCAGCTATGAGTCCCTACAGAACAACCATACAAACACATGAGTATTGAAATGATGTTCACAATACCATCAAAATAATGCATCATTACTATATAAACAACTTCCTGTAAATCATGCATTTGTAATACTCCTCTTCTGTTGTTCCTATGCATACCCCTGTACATACCTCATAATACAAAATACAAATATATATCATGATATGTCTCATCTATCCCTGTTATAACGGGAAAAATATGATTTGCCTATCTCAGCTCAATATGTCAGTGGAACCTCCTCACATCTTCATATTAGCAGCACAAACCATATTTCCGTCCTCAGACATTATAGCAGTCCAAGCATATACTCAACCAGAGAATACCTTTCATGCCAAAGCATATGCTCAACAATAACATACCTATCATGGCATCACTCTCAACAACATATGTACAACATGCCCAACAATGGTAACAGAACTGATATGATATGCCTATCTCAGTTCAATATGTCAGTGGAACCTCCTCAGATCTTCATATTGGCAACACATATCATATAACCGTTTTCACATAGATAATAGCCAAAGCATATGCCCATCAATGGCATACCTATCGTGGCATCAACTGTATGTCTCAATCACATCGTGCCTCACAGCACCACTCACATGCCTCAACATCATCGTGCCTCATAGCACTAATCACATCTCATATCTCAATAAACAAGATATCCATCTTATATCTAAATCAACAATACATCAACATCATATATCAAGATATAATGTCATAAATGGAATATCATTACTCGTACGTCAACACGTACATGTGGTGCGACACAAAAGATAGAAATTAGGCGTCAATGTTTACCCGCCTCGTTGTCCTGTCCCCTGTGATGATGCTACAACAATACCAACAATGTATCATGTTATAATAAGCTTCAAACTCAAAGTCCACAACAATATAACATTTTTAAAAAATTCAACCCTAGCGATCGATCGCCAGTTTTCACCAATCGATCGCCAAAATGTTCTGTCCATCGCGGTCTATCGCCACTTCTTCTCGATCGTTTGCCCAAAGGTTTTGTTCACTCGTGATCGATCACCATGTTTTCACTGATCGATCGCCAAGCCATTTCACCACCTTATTTTACTCTGTTTTCAACGATCGATCGCGAGCGCCATAAGGCTCGCGATCGATCGCCGATGTCTGAAAATTTCAGAACATTGTGATTTTGAGCTTATCCTCATAGTTCACCTCCTAAAACTCAATTTATATCATGAAAACTTGGTACAAGCATACTCTACCATCATATGAACATGTTTCTATAACAATACAACTCAACTGTGTACACTATAACTCATATCAAAGCAAGAACTACCAATTTTCATGCTTCAACTCCAATTCACCATTCACTAACATAAAACAAGTATATCAAGCACATAATCCTTACCAACAAGCAATGAAGTCACTTTACACTACTTTCTATCTTGATTTCCATGTTGAAATCCAAGAAAAGAAGCAAAATTAGGTAAGGAGCTAGAGAGGAGCTTGGGTAGAGATTTGTGGGTGAATGATTGTGATGACCAGGGATTATAGGTGTTAATCCCGGAGTATTAATAATCCCTAAAGTGGTTTTACGTGGCGATTTGGAGTTTAATCGAGGTGTTGGGCCTTCTGGGCTCGTTTATTTGGGTAGTTGGGATCGTTGGATCCAGAGGTTGAGATTGTATTCACATTACGGTGTAAAACCTAAGAGTTGGGTTTTTGATGTGTCTCGGAATCTCGGGTGCTATGTGAGCACCGGTAGGGGATTTTGGAGTTAGAGAGAGAGTTTTTGAAAACAGATGATTTTTAAGGAATCATGAGGTATTTGTGGGGCTATTAATTTTTCGGGGTATTTTTGCTATAAATACCAATTGAACCCAAAATTTTAAATAAGAATTTCATTTCAGCCCTCACATTTTCTCTCTCTCTCCCGCGCGCCCCTCTTCCCGTCAGCCCTGCACCCCGCGACTTCCAGCGCTTCGGCCGCCGCCGTCCCGCCGCCGATCGGCGCGTCCGACCTACCCACGGCTTCGTCTCGTCCAGGCGCTCCTTTCCCCTCCGTCAATTGAAGGTTTCGTCGCGTTTCTCGTTCGGATTTGGCAGAAAGGCGTCGATCCCCAAAAGTTAGGGTTCATCGATTTTGAACGATTTTGCTTCCGATTTTCGTTGGGTAATCTCCCTTACCCCTTGTTCGTCTTTTTCGTGCATTTCCCTGCCTAATTGTGATTTTTTGGTTCGAAATTATGTTCGAATTTTAGGGCTTGGAATTCGATTTTGGGGATTTTTGGCATGAGGATGATAATGCTTGTTAGGATTCGATTTATTCATGTTTAAATGAATTATGATGCTTGATTGAGATCGAATTGATAAGCTTTGGTTCGAATTTGAAGAATTTTAAGAGTTGGGATTTAAAGGCTTGTTTGGGTTCGATTTTAAGGGGGTTGAATTCGAAAATTTGGGGGTTTTTGTCAAGGGATGTTGATTCTTGCTTGGATAGCTTAATTGACATTTTAGATGGATTATGGTATTTAATTGGGGTTCGAAATTGTGAGATTGGGGTTCGATTTTTGTAGGGCATTCTTGAACAAATTTCGATATTGTCTCATTTATTTCCCTCCCTGCATTTACCCTGCCCCGGGTCTTTTAAGAGGATAATTGTCGTGTGTTGACAATATTTTGAGGGATACGGGTGTGCTTGAGCATGGGTTGCATGTTCGTAAATAATGGTGAATTGTTTATCGTGTTAGCACATCATTCCTCGGGGCATGGAACTCGAGCAAGGTTTGGCTCGGACTTCGGTGATTTAAGGTACGTGCGACGTACGAGCATTACTATATATATGTGAAATGCATAAGGTGTTTTTGATTGCATTGAATGTTTTGCGTATGGTTATACATATATGTTGATATGGCCAAGGAATGACCCAAATCTTGATATCGCAGCTTGTAGCGTGCGTGACACTAGAGTATGATGACTCTTACATGATATAAGGGGTACTGGGTTTATATGACTATATTATGAGACATTTGAGATGTCTAGGTTTGTAGAATCATGTATTCTTCGTGAGACATTGAGATGTCTAGGTTCGTAGAATCATGTATTCATTATGAGACATTTGAGATGTCTAGGTATAATGGAAAGCGAGATTATGAAATCAATATTAGATATTGATATATCTATATTTGCATGTATATGAACTTGGAATCATTCATTATTGATATTTGAGAATCAGGCATGCGATGTGTAAATCAATGTGTTGGTTTACTGATTTATGAGGTTTGATGAGTTTGATGATTGTGAGAACAGGGACAGTACACGGAATCCCGGATGAGGTTGCCATCCAGGGAGTATCATTTAAATTCATTAGCATTTACCTTTGTTGTACATTATGAATTTCATTATTATGATTATGGGATTTTGTGTATTGGTATGCTCACCCCGTTGGGGGCTGTCTCTGTTGGGACAGGTGGACAGGTACATCGATGGCTATGGAGCTGAGCTCGAGCTGTTGATTTGAGGTACTCCCAGGATCGTGGTACCAGGGCTTGATGGAGCACGGTATCGTAAAGAGTACCTATATATACACCTGAGGATTTATACATATTCATGATGCTCGCATGTGAGCACGATTATACTTGTATATGGATTGTATATAAAGGCATGAGCCTATCTCTCTTTCATTTAAGGTTGCATGCAATTAGAGGTTGAATTGCTAGAATGATATGAGAGTCATTGGTGTATTATGTGTGGTGTCTTCCCTGGCTGGGAATTTACTAGTATTGCTGCTTTCTGTTGAGTATTATGCTTTCCCTGGCCGGGAATTTTGTTATGTGTTGTACTCTTTTTTTTTGGGATAGCTCTATTTATGGGGAGACTCTGCCCAAATTTTATAAAAGTTTACAATGTGAAAAGTGGCACCAAGGGGTTGGTAAAGGGCAAACATATGAGTCTTTTATTGTCAGGATGATGATCTTATAACATTGAGTATTACAGGAAATTTTGTAATTGACAGGCAATGATTAAGTATCATCAGAGCTTCCCGATTGACATTTTATAGAAAGCATGTACCACACATAGTGGTTAATACACTAATCAAGGTTTAAGGGCTTGGGGTCCTTACAATGATGGTGTTGTATATGTTTATCCAAGCAGATATTTATATCACTCCTCAACATGTCATGCAAATTCATGTGAAATCTCTCTCAAATTCAAATGCATGAAAGCCACTCATGCTATCCTCTTGGCTAGAGTACCAAGGCATGGCCACATACCACAACAATGTCATGTAGCGTATGGTTTACCATGGTCCAAACCAAGTTCCTAGCATGGTTCATACTAACATGCCAAACCCATATGTTTCATTCATTACAACATAAATAGTCCTTTCTTTCATTTTATCATTCATACTCGATTCAACTTGCACTCGAGTCCACGTCAATCCGTAATTATCATACAAATACATCATAATCATATTCATCAGATATGAGTCATATCTAGGCATTACATTGTAATCATCCTCATTTATTTTATTATGCATATGATGTATTGTAATCATCCTCATTTATTTTATTATGCATATGATGTATGATAAATGTTTGTTTACATGTTTTATTAGTACGTAAGACATTGCATGAATAAAACATAGTTGCATGAATCCGGCAACAAACACACAAACAGACACTTGATAAGCTTTTAAAATAAATTAAATCTTTACTTTGAATATGATTCAAAGTTCTTAATATCAAACTACGAAGGGAGCTCAAAAGGATTTTTTGCTTCATGTGTTCCATCAACATTTAAGACATGAGACGCTACTCATGTCATGATGTTTTGTATCATCAATGTGGGGGCATCTGACATGAGAAAATTGTGTCCACTTAATTAAGGGTGCGTTAATATTAGCCTTTTAGATTAGTCACCAAGATTGGGTCTTTTGGGCGGGACATAACCATTCGTGGGATGCGTTAGTTTTACATGAGAATGTATAATTGGTCTGCCTGCATAAGGTTATGTCAATCACGAGGTAAATATCTTGAGGGTTGCATATGATGCAATTGTGATATACCTTTAGTATCATGAAGCTGGTGGGCCCACGTCAGAAGCTATCATTTGTCACGAGGGTGATGAGTTCAAAAAAAAATAATGGGAGCATTAATAATTAAAGTCAATGTTATTGGATTAAGTAATAATCAAACAATTTGCTTATATTTTCTGTTTTATATAAGTATTATAATTGATTGCATCAACTCTTAATACATATAAATTAACCGTACCAAATTATTCTGCTTGGCTACGTAATATAAAATTGGTGCTCACTCCTGGAAAGCCACCATATAGTCCAAGCCTTGTGCTGACGTGCCTCATGCTTCATTTGATGAAGAGATCACCACACTTGAGAAGTGGTGGGACGATGATCTCACAGCGAGGTGCTATAAGATAACATCGATGTCGAATGACTTTCAACATAGATATGAGGAATTTGCTTATAATGCTAATATTTTCCAACATACTACGACCTTCACCACTCACTGGTGCTACGATATGAACCTGCCACCCCCGATTCCACCACCACCGCCCATATCGCTGAAAATCGAAGCAAATAAGTCCGCTCTTGCCACGCGATTCAGGGTAGTGTGGTTTTTGAAGTTTCAGCCCTCTCTTTTTATATTGCTTGATCCGTTGCATCTAGGTTATGTTAGAAAATGTTTATTGATAAATTTTGAACAATTAAATCCATGAAAAAGGTATAAACTCGAACATCGAATTGATTTTCGTTTATTGATCGCTTGTGCACAGTGTTTGTTAGTTCCGGACCTTATCGATGAGATTTTAAAGATGACAAAACATTTCAGACCGGATCGATAGAAATCAGTTTGACCAGATCGATCGGACAAAACAGAGCAAGATGACAAAACATTTCAGACCGGATCGATGGAAATCAGGCATACCAGATCGATCGCGCAAAACAGAGCAAGCTGATAAAGTATATCACATATCAGACCGGATCGATGGATTCCAGACTGACTAGATCGATACTTCAGATCGATCTCAATCTTTATCAGATCAAAGCAGTCAAAGATACATAAAGGATGGCTTCTCAGTCCGAACCATTAACGGTCATTTATTGTAGCATTTAATGCTGTAATTAATGCTACAAAGGATCAAAAGTCGAAGATTGCCATTAAAGGTAAGAAGACAAAGAAGAGCTTACCTGACAGTCGCCGAAAGCATACACCAGAACGGCAAGTGTCCTGAAGAAGAAGACTGTAGCTTTCTCAGAGTTTAAAAGAGTCAAAGTCGCACATTAAGGGAAACAATGCCGTTGCTACCCTCAACTATAAAAGGATGCAACAAAAGGAAGACATTGACTCGGGATTCCAACTCACGCTGATCAATTGAAAAACACACAAGAAAGCAACTGCACACGCTTACAAAGTTCAGAAGCTTTCGAGCTGAAGTTATTTATTTAAGCGCGATTACTTTGTAACATTTGATCATTGTAGGATCACTGTGCGCATTGTGTATTGAAAATAGAAGTGAGCAACTTATTGTAACTGTCAGACAGAGTGTGTCTGAGCAGGTTGAGTGACTAGGAGTTTCAGACTGGTAGTGAGGTAAATCCAGCCTGAATTGGGTTTGTACAACAGGATTGTATAAATCAAAGTCTTCTAGTATAAACCTTCCTTAATTGGAAGAAGGGGAGACGTAGAAGGATTACACCACCTTCGAACTTCCAGAAACATATCCTGTGTTTTATCCTTCCTCACTTAGCCATCGAGCCGTTCTTACTTTTACAAGAGCAGACCGTTTCCGCACTTACCTTTTTAGTGGTCTGTTCTGTTCAAAGAGTTGATTAAGTAACAGATTTCTTTTCACTAATCCGAAAGAATTCACAAGGGATAAATTTTATGAGGAGTGTTCATTCACCCCCCCTCTAAACACTCCGGACCGATCCTAACAAGTGGTATCAGAGCAGGTCATCTTAATCAGCACAAAGACTACTAAGCTGATGGCATCATTCAACAAAATCCCCATGTTCTCAAAAGAAGACTATGATGACTGGAGAATCAGAATGCAAGCTCATCTGGCAGCTCAGGATGACGATATGTGGTTCGTCATCACTGATGGACCAATGAAGATTTTAAAAATCAATACAGCAGTAGCCATCTCTGGTGAAGAACCACAAATGGTGGAAAAAGACAGATCCCTCTGGACGAATGAGGAAAGAAAGAAAGCAAATCTCGATAATGTGGCCAAAGACATCTTGTTCAAGACTTTGGACAAGAACATGTTCAGCAAAATCAAAATGTGCTCTACTGCCAAAGAAATTTGGGAGAAGATAGCACAGCTATGTGAAGGCAACGACCAGACCAAAGAAAACAAGTTAACTGTTGCTCTTCAAAGATTTGAGAGCATAAAGATGAAAAGTGGAGAAACTCTAAATGAGTTTGATGAAAGAGTCACCGGCATCATAAATGAACTGAATGGTCTGGGGAAGGAATATTCTAACAGAGAGATCGCTCTGAAAGTAATGAGAGCTCTGCCAAAGGAATGGGATGTAAAGACCATTGCCATGAGGGAATCAAAAGACCTTAACAAGGTTGAACTTCATGATCTGTTTGGCAGATCTTAAGGCCTATGAGTTTGAACTGATAAGCAGAGGTGAAGCAGAGCCATCCATCTCTCAACCAAACAAGGCCCTGGCAGCCACTCCAGACCAGATCGCTTCAACATCAGACCGATCTGCTGAACAGATGAGTAACGATGCTATGTCATTATTTATCAAGAAATTCGGTAAATTTATGTCTAAAAATAAGAGGAACTTCAAACCCTCTCATCATTATAAATCAAGAAAAGATGATACTGTTAACGATCAGGCTTGCTACAATTGTGGTAAGACCGGACACTTCATTGCAGATTGCACCAGACCGAAGAAAGAAGAACGGAAAGAGAAGCATCGTGATGATAGAAAGAAGAAGCACTACAAAGACCGCAAGAATCATGGAAAATCCCAAAAAGTCCTAGTAGCTGAAGAAGGAAAAAGCAAATGGGCTCAGACAGACTCAGACTCGGAAAGCTCTGAATATTCTTCCAGCGAAAGCGAAGAAAATATTCAATGTCTTATGGCAGACGAAGAAATGAGTCAGACAGACGAGGTATATGATCTTGACTCAAATGAATTTACACGAGAAGAGCTCATGTCCGCACTGCAAGACATGGCTAATGATTATAGGATCTTAGCTGAATCATTTGAGAAGAATAAAGCTAAAATCAGTACTCAAATGGATGAGCACAACAAACCAAGCTGCTCTGAGCAGGGTGAGTGCAAAAATCTCCAGATCGAGCTGAATAAGCTGAAAATCTCTTATGATCAGCTCCATGAAGAAAATAAGAGAATTAGCACACAAAATGCTAAGCTCTCACATATATTCAAAACATGGACAAAATCCAGAACATCCTTGGAAGAATTACAAGAGGTTCAAAGAAACGTCGGTGATTTCACCGGCATAGGCTTTGACACCAAAGAATGCACCAAAGATGAATCTGAGCTGTTGCTGGTAAAGAATCAAGTCAAACAAATGACATTTGTTAAATCCAGCACAGTATATGAAACTGAAGCACCTAAGATTCAAACAGGAGTCTCTTACGAGAATCAAAATCTGAGAAAAGGAATTGGTTATGTTGACCAAGCCAAAGAAAAGGCACCAGCAAGATTTGCGTCTATCAGACCAAATCCAAAGGTGCAAGATCGAAGGCAAGGAAGACAATACAATTACTATAACTCAAAACCGATTCAACGAAGATATAGACTACCTTATGAGAATCAAAGGTTTTCACACAGCGCACACATTATCACACACAGCATCGAAACAGACCAGCACACAGCACACCCTACACACACAAGCCATTGAAGCTGATACAGGTGTGGGTTCCCAAAGGGCTAATCCGTTCTGGACCCAAATAGGATTGGGTACCAACAATAATTATATTTGATGACAGGTACCGAAGAAACTCGCATCAGACTGGTATTTGGACAGTGGGTGTTCCCGTCACATGACTGGAAACATCGAGCTGCTGTCTGAAGTGACAGAATGTATTGGACCGAAAATCATTTTCGGAGATAACTCAAAGGGTAAGACCGTGGGCAAGGGTAAGATTGTCCATGGTAACATTATTATCAATGATGTGCTGTTAGTTGAAAATCTGTGCTATAATCTGATTAGCATAAGTCAACTCTTTGATAATGGTTATGCTGTAGAATTTCATAAACACACTTGCAATGTTAAATCATCAGATGGTATAAACCATGCTCGTAGGAATCAGGAATGGAAACACTTATAAGATTAACTGGAATCATGCTCAACCTGATAATCCTACTTGCTTCATCGCTAACAATGATAATAAACATTGGCTGTGGCATAAGCGCTTAAATCATATCAACTTTAAGACCATTGCTAGCCTGTGTAAACATGATTTAGTTATCGGTCTGCCCAAGATCGATTTTGCTAAGGATAAGATCTGCGAAGCTTGCCAAATGGGCAAACAGATCAGATCATCCTTCAAAAACAAGAATGCCAAATCCTCCTCCCGCTGTTTAGAATTACTGCATATGGACTTGTTTGGTCCTATACCAATAACAAGTTTAGGGGGAATGCGGTATACTCTTGTTGTTATTGATGATTACTCACGCTTTACATGGACTATTTTCTTAAGCAGTAAAGATCAGACCGGTCCGAAGTTGATCAAGCTGCTGAAACGCACTCAGAACGAGAAATCATCCAGCATAGACAGGATTCGAAGTGACAAAGGGACTGAGTTTTCAAATCAGAATCTTGAATCCTTTCTAGAAGATCATGGAATCAAGCATGAGTTTTCAGCTGCTCGAACTCCTCAACAGAATGGAGTTGCAGAACGAAGAAACAGAACGCTCAAGGAAGCAGCAAGAACAATGCTTGCTGATTCTGGAATCTCTCAAAAGTTCTGGGCAGAAGCTGTAAATACTGCTTGCTACACTCAAAACCGTTCTATGATTAACAAGAAGCTGAATCTCACTCCATATGAAATATGGACTGGTAACAGACCATCTGTTTCTCACTTTCATGTATTTGGATGTAAATGCTTCGTTCACAACAATGGTAAGAGTCATCTTACAGCATTTGAAGCTAAGTCAGATAATGGTATATTCTTAGGATATTCATCAATTAGCAAAGCTTATCGAGTTTTTAATAATCGAACTTTAACTGTAGAAGAATCTGTTCATGTAGTCTTTGATGAAACTTTATGTGTTGAGGGCAACAAAGAATCAATTCAAAATCAGATGGAAAATATCCATCTCGAAGCTAACAGTGATGATGAGATTGTAGCTAACAGGTCAAGAGACAATCCACCAGAACCAGAATTACCAGACAGACCGGATCCAGGCTTTGAAGAAACTTCAGATCGAGCTGATCCGAATGCTCCTGACTCAAATATTAAAACAGATGCTGATCATGCTGTTACTGTTCATCCGACCGGACCAGACAATCCAGAGTCAAGCTATCGATGGACTAAGAATCATGCACCTAATTTAGTGATTGGTAGTCCTTCTGCACCAATCAGAACCAGAGGACAGATGATGGATGAGTTCACTCATGCTGCCTTCATCTCTACTCTGGAACCCAAGAAGATCGATGAAGCTCTGACTGACTTCAACTGGATTAAAGCAATGCAAGAAGAGCTTATTCAATTCGAACAAAATCAAGTTTGGAGTCTAACCCCCAGACCAAGCGATCTGCCTGTTATTGGAACCAGATGGGTCTTCAGAAATAAGCTAGACGCAGATGGAACTGTGGTTAGAAACAAAGCCAGACTGGTGGCACAGGGATTCAGACAAGAAGAAGGAATCGACTTCGATGAATCATTTGCACCAGTCGCCAGACTTGAAGCTATCCGAATCTTTCTTGCTTATGCTGCCTTTAAAGACTTCAAAGTATATCAGATGGACGTTAAGAGCGCCTTTCTTAATGGAAAGCTTCAGGAAGAAGTCTACATTGAGCAACCACCTGGATTTCAGAACCATTTGTATCCCAATCATGTATATCTACTGAATAAAGCAGTGTATGGTCTGAAACAAGCTCCAAGAGCCTGGTATGATACTCTATCTCAATTTCTGCTGAACCATGATTTCCAGATCGGCTCAGTAGATAAAACTCTATTTAAATTCATTAAGGGGGAACATACCCTATTAGTTCAGATTTATGTTGATGACATAATCTTTGGGTCACCTAACCCCAAATTGTGCAAGAAATTTTCTAAGTTAATGCAGGGACAGTTCGAGATGAGCATGATGGGAGAATTGTCATTCTTTCTGGGTCTGCAAGTAAAACAGCTCAACAATAGCATTTTCATCAATCAGACCAAGTATACCAAAGAGCTCCTCAAGAGATTTGGAATGGAAACATGCTCAACTGCATCAACTCCAATGAGTCCAACAATCAAGTTAGACAAAGATGAAGGGGGAACGGCAGTTGAAGTAACCATGTATAGAGGACTAATCGGATCGCTATTGTATCTTACAGCGAGCCGGCCCGATATTATGTTTTCAGTCTGTATGTGCGCCAGATTTCAGTCAGAACCAAAGCAATCACATTTTATTGCTGCCAAGCGTATTCTGAAATATTTAAAAGGATCTCAGAACGTTGGTCTTTGGTACTCCAAAGATTCAAACTTCAGCTTGATCGGGTATTCAGACGCAGACTACGCTGGGTGTAAGATCGATCGTAAAAGCACCAGTGGAACATGTCAATTCCTAGGTGAAAGATTGATTTCTTGGTTCAGTAAGAAGCAGACATCGATTGCCACATCCACAGCTGAAGCAGAATACCTAGCCGCTGGAAGCTGTTGTGCTCAAAATGCTCTGGATTCAACACCAGCTCAAAGACTATGGCATCCAAGCTGTTGACTCTCCGATATTTTGCGACAACACAAGTGCAATCGCTATAACGTATAATCCAGTTCTGCACTCTCGAACAAAGCATATTGATATACGACATCATTTTATTCGAGATCATGTTGGCAAAAAGGAAATTCGGATCGAGCACATTTCAACAGGAGCAGCAAAGCACACAGCAGACATCTTCACTAACCAGCTTCCTGAGGCTAAGTTTAATTATTTCCGTCAAATTCTTGGTTTAATTGACTTATCTTAATTAGTTTAGATGTTTTATTCTTTTCGCACTTAAAGATTTTTGTCACCACAGATCGATAATACAATGTTCAGAAAGACTTCAGACCGATCCTTGTCAGTCTGATTTTATCCTATGATCTGTCTGGATAATAAAAAAAGCTCGGACTGATTGACCATTTTAACTAGTTGTACTTTAACCGCCTTATCTTTTTATCCTGACCGTTTATTTTGAATTATTTAATTCTCAGTCTTGGAGATAAAGACACGTGTCTTCTATCTCCTATTTAGCGGGCTGAACATTTCATACTTGTTCACTTTTACAATTTACCGCTTTCTACTTCCTACTCTCTCACTCTCTTACTCTTCGCACTTCCTTTTTTAAACTCTTTTCAAATGGCTACCATCACTCATAACTCACTCTCCGTTGAGTTTGATGACATTTACAGGGCAGAAGAAGATGCTGCGATGGTGTCCATTTTTAGAGCCCTGGAATCATCTGGTTTAAGGAACTTTTGGAATGCGGAACAGTGTTTAGAATCAGAAATCCGCGAGCTGTTGCCAACGCCATCTCCCGGAAGACATCATTTCTACTACTGTCCAGGGCAAATCTTTCGAGATCTCGCCAAAACGATGGCCAAGACTTTGGCCTCCCCAGTTCCGGACTGACAGAGTTCGGACAGACTCCTCAAGCGTCACTCTTAGATCTTCAGGGGAGGAAGATTTCTATTCTGGCCACGATTGCAACCCTCCTTTAAGAGAAGGAAAATACTCTTCCATTTCCAGGGGCTGTGGCGAAGTGGGTAGGAAAGCCACTTTTGGGTAAAGCAGGAAGTTCGATGCTGTAACCGCCGAAAAGTTAGGGCTATGGGGCTATTGTATCGGCCAGAAGATAAACTGGTCCATGATTTTGTTTGGAGTAATGCTGGAAACGGTGATTGCATCCAAGCACGCCGTTGTTGCTGTGTTTCCTCGCAGCAAGCTCTTGGAGTTCCTTAGGCCTCGGCTGAGCAAGCCATTGCTCTCCGTCCCTTTAAAATCCTTAACTCCAAAGGGCCTTGCACTGCTGAAGTCCAAGAGTGCTCCG
>CAJQUN010001983.1:0-37226 GCA_907163345.1 Haberlea rhodopensis
AAATGGGTTGTCCAAGCCATACCTCACTGGGAGTTTTTCGTCTAGTACAGAAACCGGTCGCCTACTGAAGATATAAGAGGCATATGGCAAGGTTTCTACCCATAATGCCTTGCTCACTCCAGATTGGGATAACTTGCAGCGGATCAGAGTACAATTCATCATTTTTGCTTCATCATTCTCCTAAGGTGCGTCTGGTTCGATGAAATGTCATTCTTTCCTTTATTTGGCAGGTTTTCTGAAATGGTATTGATTATATTCTCGACCATTATCAGATCTGAGCCTCTTAATCTTCATTCTGGTCTGGATATTGATCACGTTGTTCCAGCTGAGCAAGATGTCCAGACATATTCAGGTTGGTTTGTGGTTACAACAAATTCAGGTCGGTTCGGCGGTACTGACAGAGTTGGTTATGCGGTTCTGATAGATTCAGGGTCGATTTGTGATTCCGACGATGCAAACAGATTTAGGATCGGTTTTATGGTTCCGACTAGGCAAACAACTTTAGGTCGTTCCTGTTATTCCGACAATGCAGATAGCTTCGGGTCGGTTCTATGATTCCAACGTGCAAAAATCTATGGGTCGGTTCTGCAATTGCGACAGTCCAGACAGATTCGGGTCAGATTCTTCCATTTCGACAGTGCGGACAAGTTCAGATTGATTGAAAAGCTCCGACAATGTTGACAGACTCAGGTCGGTTATGCAGGTCTGACAGTACATACAGATTAAGGTTGGTTCTACGGTTCCGACATTGCACACAGATTCAGGCCGCTTCTACGAATCCGACAGTGCAGATAGATTTAAGTCGGTTATGAAGTTCGACATTGCAGACAGCTTTGGTTTGGTTATGCGATTCCGACAGTGTATATAGATTCAGGTTGGATTTTGCGATTTTGAAAGTGCAGACAGATTCAGGCCGGTCCTTTGATTCCGAAAGTGCAGACAACATCAGGTATGTTCCTGTGGGTCCGAGAGTGTAGACAAAATCAGGTTGGGTTCTATGGGTCCGACAGTGCAGACAGATTCAAGTCGGGCTCTGCGGGTCCAACTGTGCAGACAGATCCAGGTTGGGTGATTAAGACAGACTGGTTCGATCTGCTATACTCTGCTACGGCCTGTTCATATGGCTACAGCGGTTCGAACAGGTCATCAGGTTTGGGCTGGGTCGGCTGACATAGTTCCAATAATCAGGTGACATATCATTGATACTATTTGTACTTCATAATCACATGCCAAAGTTGTTGGTGCCGTCAAATTTCTCCACCTCAAATTTTGCATCTGATATGCATTACTTTGACTTTTTTTGGTACCTTTTTAGCAAAACATATGCTACTGTTGTTTTTGGAATGATCGAAATAGTAGGGAACCAGTCTTGGATCAGCAAAAAAAAGGACGAAAAATTGATCGAATAGGGTTAATAACAGTAACCGACTCTATGAACAGTAACATGTTTGGAACAGTAACCAAGTTAAAACATTATCGACTTGGTACAATACTGAGTTGGAACAGTGTCGAGTTATAACAGTATCGCGTTGACCAAGTTTGACCAGTGAACAGTATCTTGAATAGTGATCTAACAATATTTGAACAGTACATTCATCTCCATTTTTTCTGAAACTTTGCTATAAAATTATATAATTGCCACTGTCTTTGATCGTGATTTCTCGTTGATTCGGAACTCAAAATATTCCAACGGGAGGTGTTTTCGACTCCCAACGACGAGACGAATCTAGTGGTATGATCATAATTCAATTCAGATAGTTTCAATTTTCGAGCATTTTCACGAACACATAGCTCTGATACAAATTGTTGTGTCAGAACACCTGAAAATATAGTGTAAACATCATACACCCAACGAACACCTACGTTGTTTGGCAATTGCCTACGTCCACGGGAGCAAATATAGATTATTGATATATTCACGAAAATCACAGAACTTTCTCGGATCCACTCAAAGCTCACATATCATATTCTAAAGCTAAACAAATGAGGGATGGATTTCATAACTGAGTTTAAGAGTTTTTATAGGTGCAAAATCCTTTGGTGAACAAGTTCATCTTGAACATGTATTTGACAATTTCTAAGCCACCAAATGAATAGGAAATGAGCAACAAATGAATAGTATAGCCATCATTTGAATAGTGGTTCAAACCACGGCCAACAATTCTGAGCTTTGAACCATATCTAAATTTCAATATTTACCACATAGTATTTCTTTTTAATTGCATTTATTATTTTATTGAACTACATTATAACAAACGAGTCAATTCCATACAAATTCCTTAAAATAATTTAGTTTATCTTATTTTATAGTTTTATGAAAACGAGAATGACTGTTAAGGTATGATTGTGATGACCCTAATTTTTGCTCCCCATAAACTTGAGCATTCAATGACCTCACTAACACTCATCCCAATCACCTTAATATCATTTGTTCATGACCTTGACTCAGTTATATTTATTAGGAGACCAAAGTCATGGGATTTACAAATCAATCTATTACATTACCCGTTGATAACCTCATTCATTACTTGCTCAAATTAGATAATGTGATGGCTCATTGAATTACCAAGTTCTAGTGTCTTGCACCAAATCATGTTAGTCATTCAATGGCCTTGCCAAACCTTGTCATTAGCCATTCAAGGATATTTAAGTGTCTAGCTCCAATTTAGGCATACCATTCAAGTGTCTCACCAACAACATTCAATTACCTTGCCCAAAATCATGTCACTAATGGCCTAAAACCCATTATTTTTCCTATCAATCATGACATTGATGATTATTCAATTGCCTCATGTTAGCCATCATTGCCTTGCTAAAATCATGAAATTAGACATTCAATTATAAGGCCAAAGTTTGGAACCTTACCAAATCATGTTATCATTATCTTGCTATCATCATGACATAGAATGCCAAAGTTTAGGAATTTTAACTAATTTCTCCCTACCTTTAAAACATCTCACATCCCACCAAAAGAAAAGGCCTAGGCTACCAAGTAATATCACACACAAATACACACTTTTTGAAAATTCAAGGAAGAAAAGGAAGGGATTTTCATCATTTCTCAAACCGGATCTCATCTCCACACGCTTCGAATATTCAATAACAGTAAGTGGATTTTTGCTATGAATATCATTTCGTTTTTGAAACTTTATATATGTGTTAAATATTTCAGTTGAACACCAAAATGTATTTTAAAGACCATATTATGAAAGTTTATGAGAAATGCGCATCGAAAGTCGAAGGCTCTGCGGGGGAATGCTACGTGTGTAGGAGTCACCACTTGATTCGGCGGGGCAAAAGTGCTACATGATGTGGGTGTGCCACATGCATGGGAGTCACCTCTTGATCCTTAAGAGCAAAGTGCTATGCCACGGGAGCCACCTCTTAATCCAAGAAGGAGATTATGTGTTTATGTGATGAGGCTCTAGTGTGAGCAATTATGAGTATGTGAATCGATCTACTATGTGTTTGATAAAGAGTTATTTTGAAAAGCTTTATATGTATGTTTTATCATGTTCAACTGGCTCATGCTTGCTGAGTATTTCCCCAAATACTCACCCCTTACCACACCTCCCCAGTTAAGGACGGGGAATAGGTTGAAGATGAAGAACAATACCATTTTTGGGCTGGGATCTACCGAGGAGATTTCAAGAATTTTATTACATTACGCTTCCGCAAAACTCTGTTTAAATCTAAGGTGTTTTATGAACAACTTATTCAAGTTGATTTCCAGTTGTAAAGACGATTATTATTTTTAATGGAATAAATAGACTGGTTTTTATCATAGATCTGTACACTAGGCTCGTTGATTTTGAATCAATTTTTAGAATCAACGCCGGTGTCATGCGCTCCGGTCTCGGGGCCTGACAATGATGATGTACAAGATAAGAAATAAAAACATTAAAGATGAAGTTGGGGTTGCGACTGTTGAAGAGAAACTTAGAGAGACGCGATTACACTAAATTGAACATTTACTTAGAGAACCAATAAATGTCTCATACTCTCAGTTAGGCGATATTTGACCATGACAAATAAATATATTAACCGCAGAAGAGGGGGACGAAGACTTGATTGACAATGATAAAATATGATAAAATTCTTTTAAATATTATAATTTAGTAGGGGTAGAGCACAATAATCGATTAATTCGACTCATACGACTAAATTTGTAGGTCTAATGCAAAAAAAAATATAATAATAAAAACATGATCCTTGCCGACTCATTCTTGCAACTACAATCACATCTTACTATTAGCTCTTATTTGTCCAACAAAGCATATTTCGAATTATAATCGACTAAATTTCTAGGTTTATTACATGCTGCATTTCTAATCCTATACCCAAGAAGGTAAATGGGGAGGTTTCCCCTAATTTTCACCCCAAGAAAGGGGGGAAAAACAAGGATAAGAAAAATAGCGCAGGGTCACACGATCCATAATGAATGAGTAAAGTGATGTAATTGTACTAGACTCGGGTCTAGCCCTCATGTGCAAGTTGGAGATGTTGGAATAATGAAAATGGGTGGATCGCTCATGTGGGCTAACCCGACCCGATCCATTGATTTGAATGAGAAGTAATTGGAGGGAGTGGTTTTCTATTTGAATGGATAACCTCCTATCATATTAACTTTCATTTCATTCCATAACATAATAAGAAGAAAAAAAAGATTCACACAATTTTTGACAATACCAGCTATTAGTTTTTGGTATAATATCAAGTATTCGATCCTACAAAGATATTCCATGATAGGCATCAATCTCTTATTTGTTTGTGGAACTTCTGTCACTGGAGTTATCGATAATTTCGTGCTAAAATTAAGGATCTCTCCACACCCATAAGATATTTAAAAAAGATAGAGGTAAATTTAGGTAATTATTAGCTAAATATACTCTCATACTTTCCCATATTTCTAATATTTAATGACTTGATTGTGGGAGAGCTTTCACAAAAAGACATTAGGTGCCCTCTCAATTGTTTCTCTGTGTTTTCATTCTCTTTCCAGCCAAAACAATCATCTGAGATCAAATAAATGTTGCCACAAATCACAATTTGGACCCATCATTGGCATGTATCTTCTCTTATTAACTATCATTACTCACGGATAATTTCCTTTTCAATAGCATCAATAAAATTAAGTTCTTAATAAAGGAAGATCGACAATCGTATATATGCTATAAATTTTGTAAAAAGTTCACATTTTTAATGCTTCATAAAATGTTCATCTCCGCCTTGTTCTTTCTTCGTCATCATTCCCCACTTCCTTACGAAGTGATACAATTTTATTGTTGCCAGTTACTTGGAGATGCAGCGGGGTTGTAACGCGAACAGAACTTGCCTCCTGTAAAGAAAATAGTTAATTACTTGAGAAAATTGCACAAAATAGCCTAAAATTAATAAAATATAGATACTGTATCTGAGACAATTTATGAGAAGTGTTCCCCAACTTTTGATTTATCTAATTATATCAATAGCATAATGCATGCACTGTATGAGGTAGTGACTAAAATGTGAGAAATGTATTGGAGAGGATAATGCTCACTGTGCCGTAAGGAAATTCATCAGCCTCAAGCATGTGTGCAACTTGCCCCATCTTTGGACGTTTGCTGGCATCCATATCTATGCAGCGAAGGCAGAGTAATAGTAGTCTCTTCAAAGATCTTGGGGGAGGAGGAACTTTAATCAAGGGGTCTACCAACTCTTCGCCACGACGACTCCCTACCATTCCTTTGAACCATTCTACCAAGTTCATCTGAAATTGAAAAAAAAAACAGTATTATTGCAGTTATCTTGCATTATGTAAGTTTGATGGGTTGGAAAAGTTGTCATGGACAGAACTTCTCCTGGAGGTCTAGAATAGTCTATTGGACTCCTCCCCGTAATTAGTTCCATGAGTAGAACTCCGAAGCTGTATACATCATTCCCCTCGTTGAGCATACCCGTGCTTGCGTAGTCAGGGGAGACATATCTGTGAAAATTTAGCAAAAAGAGTTGATAATGAGCTTTATTCAATGGAGAAGCTAGTAAATACCAGAAAAACACAAACCCAAATGTTCCCATCACACGTGTAGTAACATGGCTTTTCTCGGAACCCAATAGTTTGGCAAGTCCAAAATCTGATACTTTTGCGTTCCATTTCCTGTCCAAGAGAATGTTGCTGGATTTCACATCACGATGAACAACTTTGGGTTCCAAACCTTCATGTAAGTATGCCAGTCTGTGATAGCATTTGCAAATCCATGTATAAGTAGAATTAAGAAGGTGAGAAGAGTGGTCAAAAGTACAGATGAAATAGCCGTGGCCCGTGGACTTGAATATCTTTTGTGATGGCAAGTGATTGCCTATGTTGGACTCTCTCCACTATAACTTAGTTTATTCGCCAAAGTTGTGAAGGGGACAATAACTTCCCAAAATCTTATCAATAAAATCAATGATCAATTATACACCACAATGGGGAACTGAAACATCATTCGGTTATACACAAGGAATACTTGCTACAAGAAGTATGATGCCTCACCCTCTTGCCGTCCCAATAGCAATTTTCATCCTGATCTCCCAACCTAAAGGGCTAAAAGGTCCCACATCACCATGCAACCACTGATCCAAATTGCCATTGTCGATGTACTCATAGACAAGGAACCTGGAGAGAGAAAAAGACATTAGTAGCGAAAATTCAAGAAGGCATGTCATATCTACGTTGAACCGAAGGCAAGTTAGGTACCTTTGAGCACCTTCTGCACAGTAACCTATCAGACCTACTAGGTTCTTGTGTCTTACTTTGCCTATGGCTTCAACTTCCACCTTAAACTCCTTCTCTGCCTGCCCCCTGTTGACAATCAGATCAGACATCATAAAGTCGATTCAATGCCCAGTACAATCTAATCATCAGGTATCATTTTCTAGAGTTGATTTGTCAATCTCTTAAAGAAAAATAATTATTATGGACAACTTTTATTTTCTCATGTCTTCCATAATAATTCAGCTAAGGTATCCACATCGTCAGGACTTGTTTCTATCGAAAGACATTCTTGGTGACGGTTACTTCATACTTTATTGTATACTTAACTGTTCTATTTCAAATTTACTTGTAGTGAATTTTTTTTCTAACTGTTCAAATACATAGCTAATGCCAAGTCGGTGACAAAACCTCCTATTAAATCAAAGTGCATTCTGGGGGCAGGTGAAGAGCAAATGGTGACTTGCACTAAAATGGAAGTAACATGCGGTCATTCCCCACCAGAGACTTGTAACAGCAAACATGTCGTGGTAACGATTCAGTGATAGAATTTTTTTTCTAACTGTTCAAATACATAGCTAATGCCAAGTCGGTGACAAAACCTCCTATTAAATCAAAGTGCATTCTGGGGGCAGGTGAAGAGCAAATGGTGACTTGCACTAAAATGGAAGTAACATGCGGTCATTCCCCACCAGAGACTTGTAACAGCAAACATGTCGTGGTAACGATTCAGTGATAGAATTTTTTCATCATGAAATTCTATAAAACAGTCAATGTCATTCTTAAGCGACCAAAGACAATTCAACCAAAAATCTTACTTAAGAATACCAAATTTTACAAAAAAAATGTACATGGGGAACATGAAAAATTAGAAGGTGTATAGAGTTTAAAAGAGTAATATATGCAAAAGGATAAAGTTAATTGAAGAAGAAATAAAATAACAGGGTGATATTGCAACAGCACAAATAGTAATTATTAAAAGGTAAAAAGGGTGGGTTAAAGGTTTTTCTATAGATGACTGAGAAGAACAAGAAGAAATAAAGAAACAAAAGCGACAATTTACTTTACTTTTATTCAATCCCTGGTCAAAAGAGACAACAATCAAGCACTCAATTCGATAAAATTTAGATCTAAGAAGTTGATTCGATCTGAATTCCGTCCAAAAAATCCTCACCAAACACGCATACGTACAATATTGCTTCAACTAATTCCACATGCATTAGATAAGCACTTTAAACAAAAATCTCTATCACGAAATTATCAGTTGAACTTAAAATCGAAATGATCTGTGATTTAAACATGAAATTGTGTCTAACAACCAAAATAACCGCATAAACGGAATTTACTATGTACAATATACACAAGTATGAAATAATATGTAATTGCTTCGCGTAATAATAAGTAAAGCCACTGACATGCATCATAAGAACTGCCTTCAGCGCAATTATGTGTTGGCAACCAAACTTCATGTTTTTTGTACAATTCTTGTAATCAAGAGCGTTGATAATCATAAAAATAATTCCTGTATGAACTCACTTGTTGTTTCGAAGATTTTTTACAGCAACTAAAGATCCATCCTGTAAGACGCCTCGATAAACAATACCATAACCTCCTTCCCCAATCACATTCTTACCGGAGAACTGATCCGTTGCAATTTGAAGCTCACTCAAGCTAAACCACCGTCCCCAACCGAAGTTACCCAAACCGTCACTGGAACTCGATTCATTGCTTTCCGAACTCCTTTTGTTGCTATCCGTATCAATATCCGTTTCCTTAACCACATCATCAATTAAAAACACTTTGTTTTTATCTCTACCAACTTTATCCGGTTCTCCATGATCAAACACTTCACTAACTTCGACTGCTTGTCCTTGATTGGACTCTTTAACCTCTTTGATCTCTTTAGAGACCAGAGGCAAAAGTCCTGAACTGTGTTTGGCCCCAATACAGCATCGTCTTGAATCCTGTTTCCGGCGAAGGATTAGGAGGATTAAAAGGAAAAGGACGAGAATGAGCACAACTGTGGTGATTATGATAACGTAGAGCTTCTGACCGAAAATAGAAGTTTCAGATGTGAAAGTGTTGTCGCCGGAGGAACCGCCGGGAACCGCCATAAATACCGGCGAGGTAGAACGAATTGGAGTGAGAGCTTTTGCGTGAACATGAAAAATGGCTACCGCTTTTGAATTTAAGAGGCCAAACGGTAGTAAATGCTGTTCTATTAAAATAATAGTAAATTGGAAAAGTGGGGTCGGGGGACTATAAATAAAGGAAAAATAGGGGGGAATATGACAATAGAGTTAACGGGAAAAATTACTTGGGGTGAAATGAAATCTGTAAATTTATGAATTGCAGTAAAAAACTAATAACTTTTTAAAACTAAAATAATAATATTAAGATCATAAAATTTTATTATTTAAAAAAAATTATTAATTTAAGTATTGAGATAGAAAAAAATATTATTTAAAAAATATTAATTTTTTGCAGATAGCTTAAATAAAAAGTCGATTGGACCCCTATTGACCTCTATATTGTTTTATTAGTATTGATTAGATATATACTTGTTAATTATATTTTATTAATGATAAAAGGATACACGTGTGATACGAATGATAAATATTTTATTTGATATTAGCCGTACATGTTTACATGTATATACAGTTATTTTTTATATTTGTTACAATAAATACACATAAAAAATACTTTGTATTTTTCATAATGTAGTTTGTCTTTTATTTATTTGAATTATAAAATATGATTTATTTATTTAATTTTGCTTGTATTTTAATTATTAAGGGAGCTTGTGTTTTTCAAATAAAATAGTTTTTTTTTGTCTATTTGAATTTTGTTTATATTTAAAATTTGTAATGAAGTTTGATGTATATTTTTGGAATATGTGTTTTATAGTATGAGGCTAGTTTTGGAATTGAAAAAATTTGTGAAGTCTGTCACTCAAGTTCTCTTTCTTTGTATATACAATAGGGTAAAAAGTTGACACATTCTAAGGTACACTCACTTTGTAACATTTTACCCAATTTTTCAAAACGTACATTTAATCATCTGAATAATTTTAAATAATATACTTAACATCTTAAACAATATTTGAGAACAATTTTTCTGAATATTCCGGCTGCAAATTTCCTCACATATCATGATCGAGAATATGTATGTCTTTTCATGTATTTATACATGATTTAATTGTAAAATTTCTCGATCGTTGGTATAATTGTAAAATTTCTATTCATGTATTTTCTGATAAGTATACTCGTAAAATGTCACACCCCGGGCTTATAGTACAACTACTTCGTATCTGTCATCCTCTACGAAATGGTTAACCCAAATTATTATATCAGTATATTGTAAGCCAATATAAACCACTTTAAACTTTCATCCACAACCAATGGAGAGTATTACAACCACCCCTTCTTTAGAACGAGACGTCTTCGTCGCAACATAACTCATCGATCCAACGGCAAAGGGAATCTAGAGGTGGCTCCTACAGGTTCAAGAGGTGGCTCCCATCATGTAGCACTTTGTCATAAGGTTCAAGAGGTGGCTCCCACACACGTGACACTTTTCCCCACAGATGCACTTTGCCCCTTTATGCTCAAGAAGTGGCTCTCACGCACATAGCTCTTTGTCCCGCATATCACTTATCTCATGGTGTTTCCTGTAGTACTGGCTCTGATATCATTCTGTCACACTCCGGGCTCGAGCCCGTACAAGCGTGACTACACAATGGGCTCATATAACAACTATTTCGTATCTGTTCTCGCTCTACAAAAATGGTTAACCCATGTTGTTATAGAAGTCCAATGTAAGCCATTATAAGCCACTTTAAAATTTCATCCACAATCAACGTGGGACAATGGTATTACATAAATTTCCTGTAGAAAATAATACATACCATCGATCGTGGCATGTAGGATGCACGTGAGGGAATTTGAAGCTATAATATTAAGGAAAATTGTCCATGGATATTGTTTAAGGGGTTAAGTATGCTACTTAAAATTGTTCACTGTGTTAAGTGCGCGTTTTGAAATGTTTGGGGTGAAGTGTTAAAAGAGGTGAATGTTAGGGGTTGTCTGATTTTTACCCTTTAAAAAAATTAAATGATACGGTGAGAAAGTTATTAGTTCTAGTTTCTAACTCTTGCCAATATCTTGATGAACTCTCACGTTACAAATAAAATTTTGAAAATCCTCATTACCTAATCCTATCAAATTTTCACCAAAAAGTGATAAAAAATTATTAATAACGACCTATATCTATTCAAAAAAATATTCATCGAATCTAGAATTATATGTTTTGTAGTTTTAAAAATAAAACATATATATACATATAATATTTTGTTAAATTTTATAAACATGTTTGGGGAGTAATAAATGTTGTGTTTAAGTTATTATAAATTTAAAAAAGATTTGAGTTAAAATGTTATCATAAAGTATAGTTGTTCTTTCATAAATAAAATAATAATAAATTATAGTTGTTAGTAAAACTATTATCACTTTGTCTTACAAATATAATATGAAAAATTAATATAAAGGTAAAAAAATTTATTGATTAAATCAAAATTGCATTTAGTCCCAAACCCATATCAACAAGTAATTATATATTAAAATAAAAATTTATAAAAAAATCTATATATTTTTGAAAATATATTCTTATTAAGTGGGAGAAAAATAAAAGGAAGAAATTAGCATCCATTATCCCAAAAAGGTCAAATCACTCCCCCATTGATTTCATTTTCTAGTTTAATAGGTGATGTGAGATGATCGGAAGACATGAAATTAGCATACATTACCCCCAAAAAAGTCAAAGCACTCCCCCATTGATTGCGAGCATTCGGCTTGGGGTTAGATGCCTATAAGTTGCTATAGTATGTTCCCCTCTCCCGATTAGGGATGCAGTCACGCCGAAATCTTAGCTTATAGTTGTTTATAGTTAGTTCTAATCGTACTAAGAGCTACTTGTTGCTTAGTCCTACCTCGATACATACCATTCGATATGGTATACTATGACCTACGATGGTCCCATATCAGAAATAGCTCTGATGACAGTGGTCCGTTTAATTAAGAACATGTTGCCGATCAAGGCTCCGGGAAATATTTATAAGAGTAAAGGTTCCCGTTTTGAGAATAACAAATAAATTTTGAAATTAATTTTTTTTAGCTTAGGGATAATGCTAACCTTTTCATTCTATTTTCCAAACCTTTATGATTATTTATGTACCAACTTAATCAATACTCATAATTTATGTACCAAAAATGAATTTATGCTCCTATTAATGTATGAGCTTGGTGCTGGTACATGATAGGCCTTCACTTTGACAGTTATTACAGGTAGGCCATTGGGAGCTTATGAAGTGTAACTTTATTTTTTTTTAAAGCATAAATATTATATAGATTATATAGGTTGCAAGTTAAGGTTATTTACTCATATTCCAATATTGGTCAATCAACACTTCACTTGTAACATAATTTATAGAGATAATTATATCTACATTCTTACTTTGGCCTATTTACATAAATCTCTCATCGACTTTAGAAAATTAGAGAGACATCCCTTCATAGTAACAATGTCAAAAATAATTAACCGAATGAGCGAAATGATGTTTTACCCCTCTTCTATATTTAATATAAAATTATCAAAATAGTACATATAGACCCCTTATACTATATAATATAAAATTATCAAAATATTACATATAAACCCCCTATAGTATACTATATAGTATAGCTACACCCCATATTATGTCATATTATTTTTATTTTTTTCTTTTATTTTTTATATTTCTTTTACTTTTGTTTCTCTTTTATTTATTTCAAAGAATTATTTATTAAATATTTTTAAACTATAAACTAGCTTTCGTATTAATGATAATATTTTAAAACTATTTATATATAAAATTACATTCAAAATTATCTATTTGTATTATTATCATATTATCATATCCTTTTTTTGGTAATTATAATGATAAAAAAATCTTGTTTTAGGCCATGATCTTTAATGACAATTATATGTTTAGGCGTTGACTTTAAATGATATGTTTTAGGCCACGATCTTTAATGACAATCGATATTTTATCGAATCTGTTTATTCAATTTAATATAAAAATCAGCCAATTCGGTTGGCTGAAAAAAAATTAGTCGGTTGAGTTTTTACAAATTCTGTTCTGATGCTCACCCCTAGTTGAACTCGTATTTAGATAATTTGTTTTCAAAATTTAGATATTTATCTCGTTCCTCAAATTATGTCATATATTTTTTATCTTTTAAATCATTTATTGAAAAGTACGATCTATATTATCAAATTTTTATGGTATGTTTTGGCTAACCAATATTTCTTGACGTCAATTTCAAAAATAGCAATCGAACATATTATTGTTTAATTTGACTTTCAATTCGATTTAATTCAAAATATTAAACAATGTCCTTATTTTTAATCAAAGTTTTTAAGTGATGTATATATATATATGGTATATATTGATATTTTACAAGATTGAATAAAAATGATAAAATAATTAAAATTATTAGGAAAATAAAAAAAGGTTTGAGTAAGTAATAATTATATTTGAAATAAATAATTCAAAAAATAAAATAATTATTTTATTAGCCGTTAATTTCACTAATGACATGACTTGTCTGTAATATTTAACGTAACTGATTTCTGTAATTTTTCAAACCATAGTGAAGATTTCTGTAATTACGTCAAAGTCGAGGGGTGTAGATTTATCCGTAATTTATATATCAGTTTATTTGTAGGCTTCACGTGTTTGTTTAATTTGTCAATAAGTCTACACCCACCTCTCTAACTACAAGCCCTTTTTATGTAAATGAAATGAAAATTGAAAAAAATGATGATAGAAATTTTAAAGTGTGGAGAGGGGTAAACTTGGAAATAAGCATTTTCAGAGTCCATAAAACATAAGTTATTTTTTTATTATATTTTCTACTCTAAATTTCTCAATTCGAGCATTTACTGTCACGCCCCGAGACCGGGGTCAATAATACCGGCATTGATTTCCATAAACAACTTGAAATCAATAAGCCTCATAATATCATAACTACTGAAAAACCAGTCTTTTTCCATAAAAATAAAAACACATTGTCTTTATAATAAAGAAATGCGGAATTAAAAACTTAACAACTGAATAATTAAAATTGTCTTAAAACTGAAAAACTTGAAAACATAAAAGATCTTGATTTACGCAGCGGACTTGATTTCACCAACCCCAAAATTGGTGCTCTTCTTCTTGCTCTAATTCTTCTTCGGCTTTATCTGGGGATGTAGAGTAAGGGGTTGAGTGCTTTGGAAAACACTCAACAAGTGGGGGACAATCGATATCATACATATACATAATTTTCATAAACTTGGATCATAAAACTTGCATAAACCGATATGAATGTATCTTAACATACTTGATTTGCCCTTACGAGCCATGACATAACATATCGTTTCATAATTTTCATATACTTAAGCACAGTAAAGCATTCTACTCTCTTCTTGGTACTGATATCAGTCTCTAGACTTATCCCTCCTAGAGATGAGGTCATAACATCGGCTAACCCACGAATAAAGGGTCTGGATAATCCAGAAACAACGGATTACCAACATATAAGGTTCTTTTAGCGGTTACACCCCACCGCATCAGGGTCATGGGGATCCAAATCCAATTAGATTTCGAGTTTAACGTACTTACAAAATATACTTTCATAATTTCAACATAATACCTATCGATTGGGAATTTAAAAACATACATAGTAATTTTGAAAACGAAACGAATACTTAACAAAAGCCCACTTACAGTGATGGTATACGTGCTTGATTGATCAAGGGTTGCTAACCGAATGAATCCTTATCTTCCTTGGCTTTCGAACCACTTGCTGGTTTAAAGGAAGGAGTTTGGGCAGCAACAGATTCTCGAAAACTTAGTGTAAATTGGCTGAACCTTGATGGTTTAAGAGAACCAAGAATCTGCACGTTCCAAATTTAACAGCAGGGGCAGGGAGTGATCGGCTTTTGTGGGGGATTTCCGAAGAGTGATGCTTAATAGATTCTGGAATAAGGTGCATAATGTTTCTGCTATTGAGAAGGACTTTCTCGAAGGCTATACTCGAATTTAAAGGCTTGGAAGAAGAAGGATATTATTTGTAACTTGCTTCCTAAAGTCGAACAGATTCTGTTTGGAATAGGAACAACAATCTGGTGCAGAACTTCGACTTTGGAGGGTGTTATTCTCGTGGCTTTAAAGACTGAGAAGGATGATGGGTTGTGATATAACATCCCTAATGGTTGGTATATATATATATATAGGTGAGGGTTGGCCAAGTCTCAAGGTGTTTGAGTTGCAAATTTCGAAAGGATAGGGAGATGATTCTGTTTCGATAATTGATGCTGCTGCTCGCGTGGATTATCGGAAGGATTTGCTAAGAGTTTTAGTTTCTTGAGGTGCAATATGATGAGGTAGATGAAGAGTTGTTATGGCTTGGGATTCTTCGAACAAAACATGGGAGACGATGTGCAAACCTTCGAATTTATCGGACAACCTGTGCAGATTTGATGACAGATTCTGGGACGATTTTGGAGAGGTGGAATAGGCGAAAACACCAAGTTTAATCTCATGAAGTTCTTGTGCAAGCTTATCGAGAATCTAAGGGGAATCAACGAGGTGTTTTTGAGTTGCAACACATCGAAATTGATGGAGTAAATCTGCAGATTCTGAGGGGTGAAAATTCGAGAGTTTGGTTCGATCATGATGCTGAAATTCGATCAATAAGGAAGGAGTTTGATTTGGTTAGGGACTCCTTGATGTATTGAAACTCTATGCTAGATTTTAGAAATTTTCCAACTCTTCCTAGTCAAGTTTTAGTTACCCCTTAACTAAAATCCGGGTCTTTACATCCCTCCTTCCTTATTGGAAGTTTCGTCCTCGAAACGTGAGTCAACTTGATCTTGGAACAGGTAGGGATATTTCTCCCGCGATGATTCTTCCATTTCCCAAGTAGCTTCTCTTTCCGTATGATTTGACCATTGGACCTTGACGTAAGGAATGGTCATTCTTCTCAGAACTTGGTTCTTGGTATCCATGATACGGATTGGGATTTCTTCGTATTTCAATGTTTCGTCCAAATTCCCTTGAGTTACTAGGGGTTCTGCTTCAAGTGCATGGCTTGGGTCAGCAATGTATTTCCTTAGTTGTGATACATGGAAGACATTGTGAATTCTCGACAGACTTGGTGGTAGTGCTACTTTATATGCTAGTGTTCCCACTTTTTCTAGAACCTCAAATGGTCCCACATATCTTGGATTCAACTTTCCACTTTTGTCGAATCTAATTACTCCTTTCATTGGTGAAATCTTTACGTAGACCTTTTCACCAATCTCGATATCCATTGGTCTCCTTTTCAAATCAGCCCAACTTTTCTGTCGGTCATGGGCTGTCTTAAGCCTATCCCTGATGATGGCTATCTTGTCAGTAGTAGCTTGTACTAACTCTGGACCGGTGATCGCTCTTTCTCCTACTTCATCCCAGTATAAGGGTGATCGGCATTTGCGCCCACAGAGTGCTTCGTATGGCGCCATCCCGATGCTACTATGATAGCTGTTATTGTAAGCGAACTTGACTAGAGGTAATAGTTCGCTCCAATTTGCAGTAAAATCCAATACACAAGCTCTTAGCATATCTTCGAGGGTTTGGATAGTCCTCTCTGTCTGGACGTCGGTTTGCGGGTGATAGGCCGTGCTAAGAGTCACTTTACTTCCCATAGCTTGCTGAAAGCTTTTCCAGAAGCGCGACACGAATCTAGGATCTCTGTCGGATAGGATGCTCACTGGGACTCCATGCAATCTCACTATATTGTCCATATATAGGGTTGCCAACTTGTCTAAGTTGTAGTTCATACGGACAGGTAGGAAGTGTGCTGACTTGGTTAGTCTATCAACAATTACCCATATTCCGTCATGGCTCTGTTTTGACTTTGGTAGTCCCACGACAAAATCCATGGAGATGTGATCCTATTTCCATTCCGGGATTTCCAGAGGTTGAAGAAGTCCTCCGGGTCTCTGATGCTCAGCTTTCACTTGCTGACATACTAAGCATCGGGCAACAAATTCAGCTACATCCTTTTTCATTGCGTTCCACCAAAAACTTTCCTTCAGATCCTTGTACATCTTTGTACTCCCAGGGTGGACTGAAAACTTTGACTTGTGCGCTTCAGACATTACTTCTTGTCTTATGTTGCTCACATCTGGCAAGCACAATCGTCCTTTCATCCACAGAATTCCATTATTATCGATCTCAAAGTCAGTAATTTTCTTCTCCCTGACTTGTTCTTTTAGCTTGGTTAGGTTCGGATCTTGATCTTGGCTTAGCTTGATGGTCTCTCGAAGACAAGGTTGAGCTGAGACCGTAGCTAAGATTATTTTTCCTTTGCCTTTCTGGCTCAAAGCATCTGCTACTTTGTTTGCCTTGCCGGGGTGGTAGCTAATAGTGAGATCGTAGTCTTTTAGAAGTTCGATCCATCGTCTCTGCCTCATGTTGAGTTCCTTTTGAGTGAACAAGTACTTGAGGCTTTGATGGTCCGTGAACACTTCGCACTTGGCGCCATACGGATAGTGTCTCCAAATCTTTAAGGCGAACACTACTGCGGCTAACTCGAGGTCATGCGTAGGGTAGTTTTGCTCGTGAGGCTTGAGTTGTCTTGAATCATACGCAATTACTCTTCCTTCCTGCATGAGTACACATCCTAGTCCTTCTTTAGATGCATCACTATAAATAGTGAAACTCATGTCTTCAGTTGGTAATACCAGTACAGGTGCAGATGAGAGCTTTTCCTTTAAAGTCTCAAAGCTCTTCTCACATTCTTCACTCCATATGAACTTTGTGTTCTTTTGTGTGAGCCTGGTAAGAGGCACTGCTATTGACGAAAATCCTTCGACAAACTTTCGGTAGTAACCAGCTAGTCCCAAGAAGCTTCGGATTTCGGTCACTGTCGTTGGCATATGCCAATCCAAAACTGTCTCTACCTTTTTAGGATCCACTGACACGCCTTCTTTTGATATGATGTGCCCTAAGAAGGATACGCCCTCTAGCCAAAATTCACATTTATTAAATTTGGCATAGAGTTCTTTCTCTCTCAATGTCTGTAGAGTGAGGCGAAGATGTTGTTCATGATCCTCATTGCTCGATGAATAAATGAGAATATCGTCGATGAACACCACAACAAAGTCATCCAAGAATGGCTTGAATACTCGATTCATCAAATCCATGAATACTGCTGGAGCATTTGTTACGCCAAATGGCATCACCGTGAATTCGTAATGCCCATACCTCGTTCTGAATGCTGTTTTTGGTATGTCATCAGCTTTTATCTTTAGTTGGTGATAGCCTGACCTTAGATCGAGCTTAGAAAAGACTTTAGCTCCTTTGAGTTGATCGAACAGGTCGTCTATCCTTGGAAGAGGGTACTTGTTCTTTATTGTGATCTTATTCAGTTCTCTGTAGTCGATGCACAATCTCATGCTTCCGTCTTTCTTCTTTACAAACAACACTGGAGCTCCCCATGGGGATACACTTGGTCTGATTTGTTTCTTGTCCAATAACTCCTGCTGTTGTTCCTTAAGTTCCTTCAGTTCGGCTGGAGCCATTCGGTATGGTGCCTTAGAAATTGGTGTAGTGCCTGGCACCAAATTAATATCAAATTCCAATTCTCGGTTTGGAACAGAACCGGGCAGCTCTTCAGGAAAGACATCCGGAAATTCTTGTACAATGGCTATGTCTTCTATCATGGGTCCATCTTCCTCTTTTACCTCGCTTATTGTTGCTAGATATACTTCTTCACCGTTCTTCACGGCTTTCCACGTTTGTGCTGCCGACAGAAAGAATTTTCGTTCCTTGGTTTTGCCGTGGTGTACGATCTCCTTCTCGTCTGGAGTCCGTAGTTTAACATTCTTGTTACGGCAGTCTACTACTCCATGATGTTTGGATAACCAATACATTCCCAATATAACATCAAAATCCACCATGTTGAGTTGAATTAGCTCAGCATTAAACTTGATTTCATTAATACTAAGATTACAATCTCGGTGTATACTATGTGCTATAAGGGTCTTATTGGCTAGTGTTGCTACATTGTATGGTTCACTAAGCAATTCCGGTTTAAGGGCTAGTTTCTTAGCAAACCTTTTGGATATAAACGAGTGCGTGGCACCACAATCAAACAATGTATACGTAGGTAATTTGTTTAAATAAATGGTACCTGCCACAACGTCGTTTGCATCCTCGGCCTCTTCTCGCGTTATAGCAAACACTCTGGCGTTCGGCTTAGCCTCCTTTGGTTTACTAGGAGGGTCGTTATTCCTTACAGTCGTCCCCCTCATATCAGGTTCGGGACACTCAGCAATTCGGTGGCCTGTCTTCCCACATCGGAAACATGCACCTTTTCCTCTGAGACATTCTCCTAGATGGTTGAATCCACAGTTCGAACACTTTGGGTACCTCTGTTGAGTTGGGCCTACTGTGGGTCCCCTTTGCTGGTTGCTAGACGGACTAGGCCTCTTGAAGTTTTGACTGCTAGAGGTATGCTGACTGGTGGAGGGTCGCTTGCGCTTAAACTCTTCCTCGCGACGCTTGATGTCTGCTTCAGCCCTGATGGCGGCTCCCATTAAATCTCCGAAATTGGTTGTCTCGAAAATTGCCAGGGCGGATTGGATTCGACTGTTCAGTCCAATCCTGAAGCGATGTAGCTTAAGGGACTCGTCTGCCATGATACTCGGTGCATACGTTCCCAGCGAGTTAAACCTTGCGGTATAATCCACCACTGTCATATCTGTAGTCTGTGTCAGGTTTTCAAACTCTCGCAGCTTCTGGTTCTGGACCGCAGTTGGAAAGTACTGCTTCAGAAATGTGCTTCGGAACCTTTGCCATGTAACTGGTCCCGTTTCTTGCATTAATGGCGACACGTTTTCCCACCACTTTCCAGCTTGATCAACGAGAAACGATGTTGTGACTTTCACCTTAATGTTTTCAGGCACTTCAAGTAGTCTGTGGTGGTTTTCCACTTGCTTAAGCCAGTGTTGGGCCATCTCCGAGTCTGAGTTGCCATCAAAGGTTGGAACTCTGTTCTTCCGCAACGATTCATAGTGGTACTTCACTCCCTGTGGATGTGGCGTTGGCTACGGATGTGGCTGATTAGCAGTAGGGTTATTCAAACCTTGAAGTGTCGTGGCCACAATGGGGGCTATTGCTGCCAAGTCCTCACGACTCAGTCCCACCCTCGGGGGTTGTGGCGGTGCAGGTGGAGGATTCTGATTTCCATCCGTTCTCTCCTCATTAGAGTTGGGAGGAACAGCATAGTTGGGATTACGATTGCTGCGAGTAGGACGTCCGGCCATTTCCTACAATATATAAAGATCTAAAATCTTTGCGCAGAGATATAACGATAGCGGAAAGATAAAGAAGACATGATAAACAGAAATGACGATTTTATTAATCATTGAAAATGTTTATCAAAACAAAACGGAAAGGAAATGCTGAACATCAAAATAATCCTTAAAAACAAAACTCCTAAACAAAGCTTTCTAGGAAACTATGGATCTATAACGTCTCCACTTCCTAACTCCTCTACGTTATCTTCCTCCATTGGTTCTTCATTTGGGTCTTCATCCGAGTCTTCATCTGAATCTACCACGTCCAAGATGTCTCGCATGTGATCATTGGCTTCCTGTAGATTACTATTGACGTTCTGGAGGTGAGTGATGATATTCCAATATCCATTGCTTCTTATTGCCAAGCGATGGTTCGTAGCTTGTAGTGAGAGAACTCGCTCCGCCATTTGTTCCAGCTGTTGCCTTTGCACTACGCATTTCTCGGCAGTGGTCCGATGGAGTTCATTCAATCGAGCAACTTCTTTGCTAGCTTCCTTGCTCTGCTCGTCGGCTTGATGGTGATAATAGCCGAGTCTATGAACATCGCCCTGCAGGTGGTCTATACCTCAAGTAATTCCGAATTAGCTTCCTTGAGCTTTTCAACTTCTTGTTCCAGGCTAAGGATCTGGACTGTCTGAGCTCGGGTTGTCATCACCTAAACCCAATTACGGAACTAATTAAGTCAAATGGAATACTTGACAAAATCATAAAAATCAAGTATCAACAGTAAGAATCGAAATTTCGAATTCTGGGGAAAATTTTTTTTTTTTTTTTTTTTTTAAAAAAAAAATCGAAAATTAGGGTTCTTAATTCGAATGCTAGGGTTTCGAATTAATTCCTAATCGAAGCTTGAAATCTGAAATTGGTAGAGGGTTAATGATCGACTTGCTGGAATAATCACACGAAAATTTTTAATTTCAAAACAATCAACATATGCTCAGAAAATCGGGGAAACGAACCAATTTGGGAATTAGGGTTCTTAGATTTCGAATGCGAAATTGACAGAGCAAACGGAATCCGATCGATCCGAAACATGGACAGTGGGGTCGACTGGAAGAGACGGTTCGAATGGTATATTCGTCGACGGCTATCGTGGCGGCAGGCGGCGACGAGGACTTGGAGCTTAGGGTTTACTGTACGAAAATCGAAAAATCCGAAAATAATTCTTAAAATCGATATTTTTTTTTTGAAAATAAAATTTTAAAAACAGAAACTGAAAATTTTAAAATTTCGAAAATTTTCGTATTCATGTGATTAATCAGATTGGACTTCTGATTATCGTAATTATCATGAAACGACAATTTTCACCCAACTGTATTTATTTCTCCAGTTGGTCTATTTCAACCGGAATTTTCTTCTAGTTACTTCCTTAACTAGAATACTTTTCCCAGTGGGATTATGGAACCTGGCTAGCTCTGATACCACTAAAAGGTCACGCCCCGAGACCGGGGTCAATAACACCGGCATTGATTTCCATAAACAACTTGAAATCAATAAGCCTCATAATATCATAACTACTGAAAAGCCAGTCTTTTTCCATAAAAATAAAAACCCATTGTCTTTACAATAAAGAAATGCGGAATTAAAAACTTAACAACTGAATAATTAAAATTGTCATAAAACTGGAAAACTTGAAAACATAAAAGATCTTGATTTACGCAGCGGACTTGATTTCACCAACCCCAAAATTGGTGCTCTTCTTCTTGCTCTAATTCTTCTTCGGCTTTATCTGGGGATGTAGAGTAAGGGGTTGAGTGCTTTGGAAAACACTCAACAAGTGGGGGACAATCGATATCATACATATACATAATTTTCATAAACTTGGATAAAACTTGCATAAACCGATATGAATGTATCTTAACATACTTGATTTGCCCTTACGAGCCATGACATAACATATCGTTTCATAATTTTCATATACTTAAGCACAGTAAAGCATTCTACTCTCTTCTTGGTACTGATATCAGTCTCTAGACTTATCCCTCCTAGAGATGAGGTCATAACATCGGCTAACCCACGAATAAAGGGTCTGGATAATCCAGAAACAACGGATTACCACCGTATAAGGTTCTTTTAGCGGTTACACCCCACCGCATCAGGGTCATGGGGATCCAAATCCAATTAGATTTCGAGTTTAACGTGCTTACAAAATATACTTTCATAATTTCAACATAATACCTATCGATTGGGAATTTAAAAACATACATAGTAATTTTGAAAACGAAACGAATACTTAACAAAAGCCCACTTACAGTGATGGTATACGTGCTTGATTGATCAAGGGTTGCTAACCAAATGAATCCTTATCTTCCTTGGCTTTTGAACCACTTGCTGGTTTAAAGGAAAGAGTTTTGGCAGCAACAGATTCTCGAAAACTTAGTGTAAATTGGCTGAACCTTGATGGTTTAAGAGAACCAAGAATCTGCACGTTCCAAATTTAACAGCAGGGGCAGGGAGTGATCGGCTTTTGTGGGGGATTTCCGAAGAGTGATGCTTAATAGATTCTGGAATAAGGTGCAGAATGTTTCTGCTATTGAGAGGGACTTTCTCGAAGGCTATACTCGAATTTAAAGGCTTGGAAGAAGAAGGATATTATTTGTAACTTGCTTCCTAAAGTCGAACAGATTCTGTTTGGAATAGGAACAACAATCTGGTGCAGAACTTCGACTTTGGAGGGTGTTATTCTCGTGGCTTTAAAGACTGAGAAGGATGATGGGTTGTGATATAACATCCCTAATGGTTGGTATATATATATAGGTGAGGGTTGGCCAAGTCTCAAGGTGTTTGAGTTGCAAATTCCGAAAGGATAGGGAGACGATTCTGTTTCGATAATTGATGCTGCTGCTCGTGTGGATTATCGGAAGGATTTGCTAAGAGTATTAGTTTCTTGAGGTGCAATATGATGAGGTAGATGAAGAGTTGTTATGGCTTGGGATTCTTCGAACAAGACATGGGAGACGATGTGCAAACCTTCGAATTTATCGGACAACCTGTGCAGATTTGATGACAGATTCTGGGACGATTTTGGAGAGGTGGAATAGGCGAAAACACCAAGTTTAATCTCATGAAGTTCTTGTGCAAGCTTATCGAGAATCTAAGGGGAATCAACGAGGTGTTTTTGAGTTGCAACACATCGAAATTGATGGAGTAAATCTGCAGATTCTGAGGGGTGAAAATTCGAGAGTTTGGTTCGATCATGATGCTGAAATTCGATCAATAAGGAAGGAGTTTGATTTGGTTAGGGACCCCTTGATGTATTGAAACTCTATGCTAGAGTTTAGAAATTTTCCAACTCTTCCTAGTCAAGTTTTAGTTACCCCTTAACTAAAATCCGGGTCATTACATTTACTATGAACAAGATTAAACATACATGACATAACGATAAAGTACTTGGAGGATAAATATGAGAGTCACAAGTTCAATCACAACATGGAATGAAAAATAAACGAGAATAAGCTCCTCGTGTATAGGTTATGACCATATATGAATTCACATGTGTGACGAGCCAAGACGGGATATCGTCATATCTCAAGATTAGAGTTAACCAAAAAAGATTTAAGTTAATGAATAAAATCAACTTAATTAACGTTTATTTGATCTTTGTATAACAAAATTTCAACTCTTGATATAAGATATAACATTATTAAAATACTTTACAAATAAAAAATGTATATTGAAACTGAAAATTAGTCAAATTAATTAATTAACATCATGATATGATATTACAAAATGGATATGTATAATATTAACAAGAGTCCCTATTTCAAATTTATGACACAAGTCACAAAACAAGATAAATAACATAACTTTTAGAAATAATATATTCTCCAAATTTGTATATTCAATGACACCTTTAGTTGAAGACTTGTACTTGTACTTTATACAAGATCCACATATATATTGAGAATTTAGTAAAATAAATTATATAATGAGTTTTTATCTCAATATACTAACATAATTAAAATTTTAATAATATATTTTTAAATTATAGTTCCTGGTAAAAGATTTTTAAATTCTAACATTCATAGTGCCAGTTCAATATAGTATAAGAAAAGTTTATGTTAAATCTAATGATCAAAAATTTAAGTTGGATGTATTTGGTCAACTTTTTTATGTGGACCTCATATATCCAAATCAAATTTGAACCAGATCAATACATCAAAATCGTTTGAACATTTGGATATAACATCAATGTAATACTCTTATACTAGAGTCTCATTTTTCACACCAAATCAAACAATAAGAAAAAAGTCAGGAGACCATAAAATATGCTTGGAGGGGAATTGAATAGGGGAGGGAAACTAATAATGCTTTCTGTAAAATACGTTAGTCAGGTAAACCGTACTAGTTAAGTCATGTGCGACAGACTCGATCAAAAAAGTGTTGGTAGGGAATCGAATTTATAACCAAAGGTCTTTGTACTCATATAATCCACCAACTCGGTCGCCTGATGAGGGGTTGATGTGACGTATTCTTTTAGACACATTAAATTGCATAAATCTGAATATCTTTTTTTTTGTTGAAAGAACTGAAATTTGTTTTTTGAAAAAGTTGTTTGGATTATAAAATTCCAATTTTCAAAATCTTTAACAATTAATGAAAGAGCGTATCTGACAGATATTGTTTCTCGTGACATTTTATTTCCCTCAGATAATACAAGTTGAAATTAATAATATATATGTGTCTATATATATATATATTATAAAAGTTATTATTTTGAAATTTATACCTTATAAATTTGTAAAAGAAATTTTACAGCTCAGTCAATTAAGCATGTCGTGGAAAATCCTAACACATTTTTTCATCTCGCTTTGTCATTCCCCTGCCCTTAGAGTTGGTCTAGGATTCTAGTCCAACTTCTCCCCCTAAAAAAAAAAGCATGTCTTGGAAAATCCTAACACATTTTTTCATCTCGGTGGAACCAGTTTTAGAGCCTTGGTAAAATATTGGTAGTATAGTGCAGTGGCGGATGCAGGATTTTTAGGAAGGGGGGCAAAAAAATTTAAAATAAAAAAGTTAGGCAAAAAAAAAAAAATTAGAGGTCAAAATATAATTTAAGGGGGGGCAAAATGTAATGTTTAAGGGACAAAATATCCGCCCATGGTATAGTGTCGATTTGGGCAAAATATCGAGGGTACATAAATTTTGCTAAATGTCGAGGCAATAATTTAATTTTTTTTCTTCAAAACGATATTGTGATGCTATGGTGCTCACGATTCAATGACAATTTGTTTCTCAATATTCAACAAATATAATTCAAATTGGTATAACGGAAGTAATTCGAAACTTGAATTCTACAACGACAGAGGTTTAAGACACTCTCTCTACAAGTTTATGGAGGAGAAATATATATGTAATGCAAATACAGTTGATTTGCCTTCTCTCAATCTATTTGTTGTTATAATCCGCAGGAAAATATATGTACTTTTTGAAGGCATTGATTCAGAAAAACACGCACTATTACAAAAAATAGTGTCAAAGGAAGCCGAGTTGCGATGCGCTTACACTGACACAATCACACAATGATACTAAACGATACGATTCGGCAACACGAATTTTTAAAATTTTTAGGATACGACATAGTTGTGACATGCCTGTACATTTTTATATTTTTATATATATCATACATGTACTATATTAAAATACTAAAGTTCACATTTTTTAAAATTCTAAAATCATGTAAAAACAACAAAATATTCTTACACAATTCAACAAGCATATAAATAAATACATGTCACTGAATTATCATAGTAACACTCATATTAACAACAAATACATATTACTTCAATTAACATAATAACAAACACGTCCAAATAAAGCATGACACCAAAAATATTAATAACGAATTCAAAAAAGCGTATAGATAAATGCATGTCATTGAAATCATCATAGCATCACCAATACTAACAAGTAACAATAGATGTATATTATTTCGATTAACATAAAGTTTAACTAACATGTCCATATTTCATTTTAACCACAAAGTTTTTAAATTGTATGTGTACAAAACACCAAAAAATTATCATTTCTATGTCGGAGACGTCCATCGGAAGTGTATGACACGGGTGTCCGCTTTTATTTTTTTTAAAAAAATTAAGAACACGCCACGTGGCGTGTCCTGGAAATGTCGGTATTCTAGAATTGTCGGTTTCCTATAAGTGTCCGACACAACACCGATTGATTTTTAGGAGTGCATGTGCATCATAGGTGTCGATGCTCCCTTCTGTATGAGAATATTCCCAGACAGCGTACATAGCGCCTTGACGCCACTCCTACCCGGGAGTGACATTTTTCTCGTTTATATTTCATTCAAGTTTTTCTAATTTTTTTGTTTAATTTCAATTTATTAAGCTTAAAATTTCAACAAGAGCTCGGTCATGACTCTATTCCTCTCGCTGGGTTTAAATTTTTTCAACAAGAGCTTGGTCACGACTCTATTCCTCGCACTAGGTTCTTTGCCTTGAGCAGGTTTGAGAGAGCTCTAACAGGCCCAGCAACATGTGGTAAAATAAAGAGATGACTTGTGGCTAGTGGGTTTACATATTTATATCTAACTAAATATTAGTTTGGAACCAATAACGAATAACAAATAAATTAAATCAACAAATGTAGTATTTGATGCGGCTTCCTCTTTATATCCTAGCAGTGGACATGACCAGAAGATAACACATATGCCTGTTGACAGAGAGTTAGAAAATAAGTTAGAACGTAGAGATTGTCAAGATGATCCTGTTCCGCGAATCAAGTCAAAAAAGAGATTGTCCACATGTCAGGATGCTTATCGGGCCAGACTAATCGAAATCAGATCGGTCGGTTCCGATTTGGAACCGGTTCCAAACCGGAACCCCATCCAGGTTTTACCCGGATCGGATCAGTTCCATTGGATCGGAACCACCAATCCGACGGTTTCGGTTCCATTTGGAGCCGGAACCGGTATTAAAAAAAAAGGTGGCTAACAGCTATAAAGCAGTTGGGCAACGAATATTTTAAAGCAAAAAAATTTAAAATAAAAAATTTAAACTTAAATATTTCTATAAATATCTCATTTTCCCTCTCCAATTTTTCATCTAATTACAACTCTCTGAATCTTACACTCCTATTCTTTCATTCAATTATCTCATTGTCCCATATAATTCCCATATTCCATACAATTTTATTCTATACCATTATTTTCAATTTGTTATTATCATATTATTATTAGTTTTGTTGATCTACATATATTTCCAATAATACGATGTCATCATCTTCTACTGGTCTTGGTGGTCGTAGTGGTCCCTCAAATCCACCTATATTCCAAGATTGATATTTTTGCCGATTTCGATAATCCTTACGATGTTGAAAAAGCGTAACACATTGTAGAACCTGCCGCACCCCAAAATTCGGCGTCCGACGGGTCATCCGCAACTATTGCCATGTGGGGTCCTTGCTCCTTAATCCGTTATGTATCCAATCATTCTACATTTGTGAGTAAGGAGTAAGTAATAATACACATTGATTAAGAGTTTTACTATGCTAGTTATTATAACATTACAAAAATCCTGACATAATATACATCACATGTACAGATGAACAACCTAAATAAGTTCAACTCATAAACAGTGGTTCAGCTCACAGCAGAAGTCGACTCACAATCCCGTCCTCTCACGTTTATGAGTCCATACAGAAACAATCACACAACATGAGTATTGATAGACAACCATCTCAGTTCTATATTAATAAGAAAACATAGTATGATAAAACCATCGTAAAATCTCAACTGTGATTTTTCTGTATCATGCATCACAATATGCAAATATGTCATGACATGTCTCAACCATCATCTTGTTATAACGGGACATATATGATATGCCTCTCAGCTCAATATGGCTGTGGCTCAACCTTCACGTCCCATATTAGCAGCACATATCATAGTTTCGTCCTCACACGTTATAACAGCCAAAACATATGCTCAACAAGAGCATACATCTTGTGATATCCCTGAAATTAATCATGTGTTATGGCCATTAATTATGATTCTGAGGATACTTGGTATTATATTATTTATTGAGGATGGGAAATGCATAGTTATGCGATGGACATAATCTGGTAATACATTTCAGGGTGCATGTGATGCATTGTGGGGATTGTAAATTTGGCATGATATGTTGGGCTTTGTTCTAGTGATATAAAAAAAACATGTTAGTATTTATTATGGTACATTTTATGGAGTAAATGCTTTAAATATCAAGTTGGGATAGTTTAGTACATCATGCTAAATTCATGGGTATCTTTTTTTAATTAACCCCTTCTAATAAATCCGACACTCCCCCCTTTATTCACTCTCATTTCCCCACCACTCTTCATTTTTATCACTCCACCCTTCCCCAAAACCCCAAAGTTGCCCAACTCAAGGAGGAGGAAGGAGAAGAAGTTCCAAACTTGGTTTTGCTTGTGTCTCGCTATGGATTTGGAGTTTTAGTGGTAATGAACCCTCCCCTTTAATGCTTATTCATGTTTTGAAGAGTTTTGGGTTGGATTATTTGGGGGGGGGGGGGGGGGGAAGGGGTTTGATTTGGTATATGGTGTTTTATGTGTTGATTTGGTATATGGTGTTTTATGTGTTGATGTATGAGTTTTGTTGATATTGATGTGTTTTATGATGTATATGGTAGTTTTGGTTGTATTGGATGGTTGGGGTGTGAAGTCGTATGAGTGTTATGGGTTGGGAAGGAGAAAATGAGCGAAAATGACGAAAATCGCGCTTACAGGCATCCGTGATCGATCGGTGTGTTTTACCGATCGATAGCGAGCATCATGGTGCACGGGCAGAAACTTTCCGCGATTGATCGCGAGTTTGCGCGATCGATCGGCGAAGTCCGCGATCGATCGACAAGTATTCAGCGATCGATCGCGGAGTGGCAATTTTTGGGCATTGAGGCAGGGGAGTCTCGCGATCGATCGACTCGTTTGGGCGATCGATCGCGAGACACGAAATATGGGATTTTTGGATATTTTGTTGGATTTTTGGTAATGGATTATGATTTGGCTTCTAATATTGAGTTATGCAATTGTGTAGAGCTTTCCCAGGTGCCAACACAACGCAGGGGATAAAGTCTTGCAACATCCCATATTTTGGAAAGGTACGTAGAGAGAGACGTACGGGCACCAAAAGGTAAAATGTATTTGTACATTTTGGATTATGCATTGTGGTTGCATATATATATATATTGGATGCTTGGTGCATATCATGGATAGTCATTGTTATATTCGAGTGATGATTTTAATGCTTTGCCGCTAATATGTTGAAGCGATGGTAAATGCCGCTGTCACGTTAAAACGAGGTTATTCGATGCCGTTGATATGTCGAAGGGGTATTAGTGTTGCGGTCATGACAAAGCGATGTGCATTAAAATACAAGGTTATAACAAGACTATGATTGGTTATTGGTATTGATGGAATGAATATATGTTATCCGATTCGGAACCGGATTGGTCCGGCTCCACTCCGTTCGAACCCGGGACACATCCGAATCCGGTCCGATCCGGCCCGTGAACATACTGATCCACATGGCAGCAATTTTATTTATTTTTTGTTTTTTATTGTTTATGTTTGTTGATTATGATTAGCAAATATATTTTTACATTTTTTAGGAAATAAATAAATATTTGTATGTTAGGTAGTTAAAAACTATATTTGATGGAGGATTTTGGAAACGAGAGTTTAATCGTTTTTTTTTTCCCTTATCAGTTTATGCTCATCGATTTCCTTCTTCTTACCTTCAGATATGGTGGAAGGCAGTTTTCTTTACTCGCACATCCTATGGAATGCATGGTTTGAGGGAATCAGGACCGGCTTAAAGAATCTCTGCACTTTTGTGGTCACGATCTTGTGTTCGGCAATTAAGATTACCCGCTCGTCGGTTACTCGTTGCGTCTTCGTCAATGTCTTGTGTTGGTGTTTATCTATGTAGGTGTCTACGTGTTGTACAGTTATGTTTGGTTTTCACCTTCGTTGTACGTTGATCTATTAATATATTAGTAGTTTTTGCTAAAAAAAAAGATTAGAAAAAAAAATTAATTATTTTAGATGAATAGTTAAAAATAATTTTTTGTAAAATTAAAATAATTAAATAAGCAGTCAGGAATAGCGAGGAATATCCTAATGAAATCCATCTGAGAATTGACGCACATATTAGTACCGTTGATGGAGATCATATAATCATCCCAGAAATTTATATAAACATGTTGTAAGATGGAGAGATGAAAGCTGGAAGAAGCTAGAGAAATCGGGAAGAAACTCCTTTTTATTTATAGTATGTATGACAATCGTGAAAATTTTGGAATAATGTCTCATCATACAGAGCTCATATACAGAAGTTTACAAGTTGTATTTGTGGTTTGTTCCTTATTCAAATTATTTTTAGAAAAAAAATATTTTAAAGCAAAATCATTGAGTATAGTTTAATGAACTTCAATTAATTACAAAATTGACATCGTTCAACTTAAAGCAGCCAAATCATTTCATGGCTTGGTCCTCTATTTCTGCTTTTATTTGCTTTTTTAGAGAATTAATAGCAGAATCAAAGAAATCAAACACTAAAAATTTACTTGTTTGGTTTGAAAAATATTTGCAAACACATACTTAATAAAATTATGCAATAAATCAAGCAATAGGGACAACTCAAACAAATCTTAGAAAGTTCAATCAAATCATAGAAGTTAGAAATTCCAAAAAAATAATTGGAATGTGTTAAAAGTCTCGAATGAATCAAGACTGTTCATTTATAGGTGAAGTTTGGTCGATGGATGCCTTGGGGGGACTGGGGCATCCCAGCACCGCTCTAATCGAGCGGTAAATCCTGATCGAAATTGGAGCGGTGTTGTAGTGCTGCGTCAATGTTAAGTAATAATTTACAAATGGGGTTAAAATGGTTAAAAGTAATTTTAAGATTGATTTGATTATTTAGTGAATTTGTAAATAAAAAAATGAATATTCAAATTATCTTAATAAATAACTAAATTATTATCTGCTCCGCATGATAATACAAGAGGCCCTGATGATTTCATATGACGATCATCTTTGATGAAGCAACATTTTATTCGAAATCTTTTTTTTTTATGTTGCACATGTTTATTTCCCATACCCATTTTTTCTTGATATTGGTTTTTTATTTTGGAACTCTTCAAAATTATTTATCTCTTAACTACTCTCGTTTTTGTTGAAAATTGTCAACGCAAACTTTATGTCATATACCATCGTGTTTGTTTCATCTTCACTATTTTTCAGTTTGTTTCATCTCCATTATTTTAGATTTTAAATCTGGAGCAAATATTTTTTTTAGGTTATGATAAATCGAATGAGATTACATACTCAATGCGTGTGAATCGACGCTCGTATTAATAAAACTTAAACCTTGCTCAAAAAAATAAAACGTAAACCGTACAATTCTAACAAAAAGAAAAAGAAGCTAGCCTTCCCCGCTCGTGTCCGCGACGAACAGAAGCTAGCCCAAATTTAGTTTCGCCTGAGATATGGCCTCCTCCTTGGCTCGAAAATCCGTGTCCGCTCTTCGCGCTCGTCACCTCGTAAGTCTCTGTTCGATTTCCTCATTAGTTATTTGTTAATTTGATTCCCTTAATTTCTCTAGTTACTCTACAATTTCGATTTCGGATCCTCAAATTCGGTTTATTGGCTTGCTAAAGCCTTTATTTTCGATTTTATATCAACGTTGAAGGGAATATGTCATTTTGCTTTTGTTTCGAGTCATTCCTAGGGTTCAGTTTAGCACCAATATGATTTCGTTCCGATGCCATTTTTATTTTAAGGAATGAAATCAGTACGAGTTAGCTGTTTATTATACAATTTTCACTTGATTTTCCGACCCCTTCCTGGATGCGCGCTATAGTTCGTGCATCGGGTTTGTCCATTTTTCAGTTTATATTATAATTCCGATTTCTGGTCCTCGTATTCAGCTTTACTGGCTTGATAGAGCTTCAATACTCTAATCCGTTTAGTTTAGCAATTTTATCCGGATGTTTTTTTTAACTGTTTTTGGGATTAAAATTAGTATGTGGATATTTAAAAACGGTAATTTGGGTCTGGTATGTAGATTGGGAATTTCATTTTGGATGTTGCAACCGATGGAATTTTTTTAGCTGATTTGATAGACAGAAACTAGGAAAGGGGCAAATCTTAATTGCTCCATTGCAAGTGTTATAACATTGGCTGATCTTTGTGTACATTGTCTGTAAATTTTTGGCTGGTTGTATTGCATGATCTTGTATAGAAGATCAAGAATGTTAGCTTGTGCTATCTGTCGTTTTGTACCCTAAAATGCTTAACATGACTTCCTTTCATAATCAAAACCTTCTATCATGTTAAATACATTCACTAAGGGTGATGTTCTGCTAATGATTTATTCTTTGTATTTTCTTAATGTATTTGGGGTTCGCGAATCTAGGCTTTGGCAGGACAAACCTGGAAGGGAACCAACTGCATTGGACCAATATACAATGAGCGCTCGTTTGCCACAAAACAGTCATTCTCTACTGATAAAGGTACGTGTTACATTCAGAAAATTTGAATCATTCTCTGTTGAATTAACATTTGCTTTCGGTGTATAATATACTTGACAAATGCTTGTGTACTCAGATATGAATGACAAGTGCTACAGAGTGCTACTGTACAGGGTGAAAGTGCTTTTTGTCATGGCCCTTTGTGCATTTACATATGGAACTAGGATTACACTTTTTAATTCCGATCATTTCTACATGAAAGCATTCCTGTGTGAAAGTAATTCTTCGTGAATATGATTCTTGTTGCCATTTTCATTTTGCTTAGATCGTTATAAAACAATTGGCGAGCTAGTGATGTGGTAGCTTTTGGCTGCTCATGTTCTCTTGTAAATGTCAACTCGTGTACAAACAATCCATGAACAATTCAGCATGCAGTTTTATCTTCATTGAGTTCATGCCACGATATACTCATGATATTACGCTGATTAACCCTAACTATGCAGAAAAGAATTATTCAATGACAGTTCCCATGGTGATTTTTAGTTTGTTTTGGGCTCTTTGAACTGCAGAGGATGAAGAGAGAGAGAAGCTTGCAAAAGAGATATCAAAAGACTGGAGTTCTGGTTAACAGTTTTTTACATCTTTTGCCTATATTTGGTTCATTTCCTTTGAATCTTTAGCAGACAATCTTAACTTTTGACCCCTTGTTACCTACTTGTAGTTTTTGAGAGGAGTATAAATACTTTATTCCTCACTGAGATGGTTCGAGGTCTGTCGCTGACACTCAAATACTTCTTTGATCAGAAAGTAACAGTATGTGTTTATTTCATCCTCTTGCTATTACGGGAAGCTTTTATGTGCTTTCTTTTAAAGTTTTTGGCTAAAGTTGATTGCAGGGGATTTTGGGCTCTAAACTGGAATAACATATTATTATGTGTATTAATGGGGCCTCTTATACCTTGGCTCTTTGTCTTTGTAGTATATTGATAAATGCCTGAGATTACTCTTCTTGTGCAGATTAATTATCCTTTTGAGAAGGGTCCTTTGAGTCCCCGTTTTCGTGGAGAACATGCCCTGCGACGTTATCCAACTGGAGAGGAACGCTGCATTGCTTGTAAACTATGTGAAGCTGTTAGTAGTAGATTCTATCACCCTCTTTACCCATGTTTTTTGTTATCCAACTGGAGAGGAACACTGCATTGCTTGTAAACTATGTGAAGCTGTTAGTAGTAGATTCTATCAACCCTTTGCTCAAGTTTTTTCATGGTGGTACTATAGGGTCAGTTTAGTTAAAGAAGTAATTAGTTTAGAAAAGAGTTTTTAAATTAGAATTTTCTTAAGTGGCTTTCTTTTAGAGGAGAAGCATTTTTTTTAGATACAATAGTGACAAGAAAAAGCTTTCTCATTATTTTTAAAGAGATTCTTAATTCGGACCTCTAAAAATCACACTTATTTTACTTCTGCTTTTTAAGCTTTTTAAAATAGTGTCTCGATCCAAACGTTACTTTTTTAAAATAATAATCATGGAACTGATATCTAGTTATGCATAAATTTGGGGTGACGCCATATATATCTGCATAGAGATTCTGGACTTCAGCATGGCTTCTGTGGCTTGATTGTCATATTTCTGAATTATCTACCCAAAAGGATGTACTCAGTTCCAACTCATTTTAATAATCGGGGCTCCTGGTGCAGCTATATATGTGTAGCCTTGTTGCTGATTACAATTTTATTTCATGAAATATTCGCTCTTGTACAGATTTGCCCTGCTTCAAGCAATTACTATTGAAGCCGAGGAAAGGAGAAGATGGGAGCAGAAGGACGACCAGGTATGCTTGTATCTTGTATTTGCATGCACATAATACTCCTTGTGGATCACACGTACAATCTTGGTCTGCAGGTATGACATTGACATGACAAAGTGCATTACTGTGGGTTTTGCCAAGAAGCATGCCCTGTCGGATGCAATTGTTGAAGGGCCCAACTTTGAATTTGCTACTGAAACTCACGAGGTTTGAAACTTTTAACATAATTCATGGCCCGATGATATATCAGAAACAACTAATTGCATCATAATTCTTGAATGTAATAATAGGAACTTCTATATGACAAGGAAAGCTCCTAGAAAACGGTGACCGCTGGGAGACTGAGATTGCTGAGAATCTCCGATCTGAAAGCCTTTACCGTTGATCACTGGTTCATTTCCATCATCTCCAAAACATGGAGGTGCGGAAGGATATTGAAGTTTCTATAAAACTATGTCAAATAAAGGAAATTTTTTGCTCTCCTGCATTATGTATCATCCACGAGCTAGTGAAAGTCGTTGCCATAAACGTTTTTAAACATGCCTCACAATCAGATATGAGATTGTACATTCGATATTGAATCCTCTTTCTTGATGCTTTCGTTGGGTAATTCCTAGAGCAGAACTTGGTTCCTTATTTTGAATCTCCTTTTTAAGTGCTATTTTATTCCACTTCTTCCGTGCCTCTTAACGTTTCATATGGACGTGTTCGTAACTTTTCACCTTCCCTGGATGTAATTTTGCAGACTGACTTTGGTTTACATGTACTATTTTCAATCTTGATGACCTTGCTATGTTTTGTTTGCTTGTCTGGCGTGTTTGGCTCAGTTACAATCTACTTATGTTTGGAACAATTGGAGTCGGTGCTGGCGTAAGGGATCGAGCCAGCTGGCTTTTAGCAATTTTTGACAAAAGTTGTTTGCCTGATTTTCAATGGTATCCTGTTGCGAGCCCATCATAGTTTGGTATCCACCATTGTTCTTCTACACTGTGATTATGTGGGAATTGGGTTTGTCTGGGATCCACTAGGGTGTTGTGTTGTCGCAGCTACTCTTTTTATTCATGGCCGTTTCAATCGACACTTTGCCGAGTGCCCCTTGCAGTTCATGAAGGGATTTCCTGAACTTTTATCACATGGTTCTCGAGACTGGACTCTCGAGAAAGGTTGATGTTCATGTGGTTGATGTAGGGCTGCTTAAACGGGCCGGGTCTAGATGACCCGCCCAAAAACCGGACCGGTTAGCCCGGTTCGGAACCGGATTCGCGACCAAACGGATCCGGTTCCGGGCTGAAACGGAACCGGATTTTTTTTAATATATATTTACTCCGGTTGATTTTTTGAAAAAAAAAAATTCAACAAAATCGGTTCCGGGTTGGAACCGGTCCAACCCGGAGCCGGTTGGACCGAAACGGGATCCGATCCGGTTCCGGGAATATTGGATCCGGAACCGGATCGGTCTGGACCGGGTTGAGCCAATTAGCACCCCTAGGTTGATGCTCATGATCACCCACATGAACATCAACCACATGTGATTTTATTCTACAATGCACGAGAGGGCTAATGACGTTGCTCCTTCACCACCCCAATATGTTCTTAATTATCGTGTTATCATTGTCTGGGATGTTTTAGTTTCTTTGTTTCTTCAACCTTGTATCCAGACCGATCTTGTTCTCTAAATTTCTTTCCAAAAACACAATAAGATTAAAAATAATCCACCAACCCCCAATAAGGTTTGTGGATGGAAAGATTTTCATAATAAAAATGGGCTTGAAAAGTTCTTATTTTTTTGTTGAATAATAGTTAGACTATGTCTAGAAGTATTCCGGAAGCTTGATGCAAATAAAATAATGTGTTTTTCTCTACGTCTTCTAGCTATGTATCCCACGTTTGATTCTGGTCAATAAATAAGACTTTGATGAATAATAATTGATTTCGGGATTTAAAAATGATTTTAATAATTGAGAATTTGAAATCCCTTAATTTGATTTTTAAAAATAAATTAAATTAAAGATAATGAATTTTGAAATATATGGATTAAAAAATCCCAAGCAACTTATATAAATTTAGGATGATTTCAATGTACTACCCGCCGCCCTCGGCTCTTAACTCCTTTTCCATCGGCAGCACGAAGCGTTAGGTTAGTATTAGGCCTTCTCCCGTTAGGCTTCAAAATGTTCTTTTGTGATTGGGTATCTTTTCAATTCAGTTAAAGCCCACAAGGCCCAATTGGTGGTTGAGGGTTAACGCAAAGAATCAACAGCCACACTCGCTATTTCCTCTTCCAACGCAACGGGAGCGTGCTCCGGCAGCAGCATCACTGCGGAGGCGGTAGGTTATTATACCTCTTTTCATTATTTCTTCTTTATCAACAAAATATTCTATTCATTGCATATTCTTAAAATAAAATAAAATCTCCAGTCGAATAATTGAATTTTACTGTATAATGCCCCAGGTAGTCGAGATTTTTTAGAAAGTTGACAGCTTTACGTTTTTGGGCTGTTTTTTTTTTGTAGCTGTTTTCTCAAATTAATTGATAAAGTGTGAGTTCGTGCTTTTACTGATGAAAAACGAACGATCTACGTATGGTGCTTTCTTTCGCCAATAGGAGTTGCTTTGTTGGATAAGTATCGATACATTTGGTTTCTGTCGAGTCAATGAGTAAGCATAGGAACAGATTGTTGGTGCCCGATATATTCGAATTGGAGTCAGGTAGTGAGTTATTTTGCTACATTATATGTGGAAGTACTAGCATGAGAATCCCAACTG